>VDFB02030761.1:0-19493 GCA_007258455.2 Sequoia sempervirens
TATCGCTCTCATTATTTATCCGATGCCCAATCCGTCTGAAGCTGTCGACTGAGGAAGTGATTCTGAACGCTGCCAAATCCCTACTGCTAAAAATAGCAGGGGTCCCACGCTGACTGCCAAGAACTGCTAAAAATAGCAACTTCTGCAAAAAGCGTCCGAATGAGCCTGAATGAAAGCCAACTGATCAAGAACTGCCAATCTGAAGCTGAGCCAACTCCAACTAGACCCTCTATACCATCCATCAGCCTACGAGGGTCGCATAATAGGCTAACTCTTACGAACTCTGATGCTCGCCAAAAATGGGGACTATGACATTCTTTTATTCATGCAAAAACACCAAAAACCAAAAGCGTCAAAACAAACAAAAACTAGCGGTTCGGAAGTTAAGCGAGCGAGAGGTTTCTACAATTTGCTTCAAAATTTGTATTCTTGCATTTTTATATATTTTAGAAGCATTTTATGCAAAATCGCACAAGTTCTTTTTTCAAGCAAAAATCACAAAAAATACAAACTCTCAAAAACCAGCAAACACAAAAAATTCAATTGCACTCTTTGGCATCAGTCGAGGTTGAGAGACACCAGGTCTCTTCACGGCCAAGATGTCAAATTTCTTATACCTTTCAAGTTTTTGTCTTCCTTTTGTTTAGAATTTACTAATATGTTGCTTTCTTCCTCTACTATCTTCTGTTTAAGAGTATTTGGGTATGGTTCCTCTCCTCTTAGCAATCTCTCCTGAATCAGCATATCTTCATATTATTCCCTGACAAATTCCCTCATTGCTTTGGGAGGTTTGAAGTATTCCTTTTATATGGTATGCCTCGTTAGGAGGTAACACTAGTAGTATATCTTATTTACCCTTATAATCTAAGTTATTGATCTTGGTACTAGTTTGGGTTTGGGTTTTCAACCACAAAAAGTTTGGGGGGTTGAGTTCATTAGTATAAAAACATATAAAAATCATAAGTATATACATATTTACAACTTAAAATCAAGAATATTAGATGTAATATACATTTTTAATGTATAGTAATATTTTAAGCCTCATACAATATTAATAAAGTTATATTAAATATTATTATATAATAATAAATTATAAAGAAAGTTAATATTAATAAGTAATAAACATAAATACATATTTATTAATTTTGAAAATTAATTTACACACATAACTATTATTTTTTTAATTATTGATAGCAATATTAATAATTTATTTACATAAGTTTTTAATATTAATAATAAATACTATTAACATAATAAACACTATTTCCTTTTTCGAATATGAGCTCTTTGATATCTTTTATGTTTAGGATATTTTTGCAAACCTATTATTTTTGAGGCAAAGCATTTTGAGGTTATTTTTCCTAGATGTTGGCAAACCCATCATTTTTGCTCATTTATCCAACTATCAAATGAGTGTAAATGACTAGTAGCCTAGATTTTTGGAAGTGGTGATGGATCTATACACATTAATTTTTTTGCTTGTTCTAGCCTTGGAGCAACCCTTAGGTAAGTTGCAAAGCCTTGCCTACAGCCCCCACTAAACCAAACCCACAATTGGATCTGGGCTGTATCGGACCTAAACCGGTAGGTCAAGGGGGCCAAAGTGGTAATTTTCTTATAATATTATGTCAACCCAGCAAAATTTATTGAATTGTTGGTCTATTCTCTACAAAACCCACAATGTGCTTGGTTGGTTTGTACAATCTCTTATTATTTTTCCTTGGCTAATCTCATGTTCCATAACTTTGATTTCTTCTCACTTCTAACATACTATCTATTAAAATTGGTAGATCAAACCATCACTGCAAATAAAGATTAAACTGAAATATGAAATTTGAATTGATTCAATCGGATGATTTTACAATGCTGCACCATAGGCTTTTTCATAGCCTTACATTTCCCATACAAAACTTCCTAAACTTACCTATGGGAATAACTCCCAATAACTAACTATTAAACTACTAACATTATTTTATTGATTAAAGCTAATCTTAACTATACTATGATGTAATAATTTCCAACCCTATCTATTGTATCCTCCTCTCTAACTTCATTTGCCTTTGCCTCCCTCAAGTGTCGGTGCCAACATTTGAGTAGAAGAAATCATCAGTGTTGCCACAACTATTTTTATAGAATTCTCTTGTTCTTATTGATGAAGAGAACAAAATGATCCAAACTACAGAGCAAAATATGGCAGTTGCACACAAAATTGCTACAAATTCAAAGTGTCAATTTTTCCCAACAAAGTCATGTGCAATATTTTTATGAAAGAAATAAACCAATTGTTTTCTAGGATAGGACTTGAACCTAGGAAAGTTCATTCTTCTTCACAAACATTGACATAACCAGCCAATGAAACATAAAATTCATCAAATGTCTCCTAACCCTCTCAACATTTTACTAGTGTGGTACTAGGATACAATCATAGTTTCAAAACATGAGGTTAATTTTCTAGTTGATGGTGCTAACCATAGATTGAAAACTCACCATGTACTTGACTAACTCAGCATGCTTAGTCGACTCGGACTTGTGAGCTGAGTTACGGGCAAGTCAGCCAAGTACTTCATGATTTTTTGCTGACATTTAGTCAAGTTTCAACAAGGATTCCAAGTTTTTTGATTGGACTCATTTGGCAACAATTTATAACAAAACCCATTCAATTTTATAAGTTCAATTCATTTTTTTGACACTTGTGATTTTATTTTGTAACATCTACCCAATTAATCACTAATAAAGTACGGAAATTAGTGAATAACATGAAGATAATGTAGATCTAATCTAGGAGTCCAACATTTGACTAGTTTTCGTTTCTAATATATAAAATGATCCTACATTCCTTGCAATTAGTACAAAATGCTTTACAATAATTTAGCATGACTACAAAACTGAAATTGTTTACTTATGGATAGATCATATATCATACTCATAATCTGCAAGGAGAAAGAAAAGTAAAAAATATAAGCATAAACTTTATATGGAATTATCTATTTGCAAACTTTTTTTTGGTTCATTTCTAATAATTTCAAAAAAATAGTCAAACTTTTAGGTGATAGAACCTTCGGTCAAAGTTCTTCATTTCATGGATGGGCATGGCATGCCAATGGGTTACTTCTATGAGGCCATTTTGCATTACTATGGTGAAAACAAAAGAAATGTGAAATCATAGAAGGATGAACCAACCCCACCAGCCTATACATGTCTCATGTCCCCTTTTTAGAACTAAAAGAATTAATAATATTTTAATTTGAGCCCAATCACTTTATTTTAGGCCCTATGTAATGTTTAAATAAGTGTTTTCAATACTTTATTCAATATGTAATTCAAAAAGGACCTTTGGATATAGTTTAAAAGTTTTTAAATACTTGGAGGGAAAAGTAAATTAAAAAAAAAAAAAGAATAGAAGGCCCAAAGTGGGCAACTACAAAAGAAAGGTCAAGGATTACATTAAATAATCTATTGGCCATTTTCACTTTTCCTTCTAAATTGGAGTTTGTAGCATTCAAGGGTGAAGAAACCTTGATATGGAAGATCTTGAGGATGAAAATTCTTTTATCCCTTGGAGGTGGTTCCATCGGGGAATCACATTTGTGCTGACTTGTTGAAGATTGTTTGAGGATTTGAAGCCATTTTTAGTTTGCTGTAATGGTGCTATAATGTTGTATGTATTTATTTGCTAATTTTGGGTGCTTTTCCGGCAATCATCATCAAGGTGCACAAGGTTTGGATGGTTGTTTTCTCTTTGTGGATATTCCATCCCTTGAACCAGCTGTTCTTTGAAGATTCCAGTCATTGTTGTCATCATGTTTAGCCCTCTAAGTGTCTGCGCAAACATATTTTGAATGTTTTCAACCTTGTCATGTCCCCAAAATAGCAACGCAAAAAAAGAAAATCCTAATATTAAAATACCAATAAATAAATAACAATATAAATATTAGCAATCTAATTATTATTATTATTATAATTATAAACATTATAATATAATATTATAAATATCAAAAAGTATGTAAAACTAATATAAAAATAAATAATATTAAATATATTCTATATTAATATAACATATAAGAAATAATATACATATTGAAATACAATTATAAAAAATGGTAATTAAGGGCAGCAAATAGTTTATGAGAAGGCTGCCATTTCTATATGGAAAAAACAGCGATTAGCATGACCAAGAGTCATGTCTTTTCAAAGGGGTATTCCTTTTCCAAACGATGCTTCTTTTCATAAAGATATAAAAGGTGAGTGTAGAATAAGGAATCGGGGGGAGAAACAAAAGGGAATATTTATGAACACAACCATATAAGCGGAGATAAATATGGGGAAGTAAATTTGCAATCACAACAGCAACTATAAATACAATTTGGATTGATGAGCATGGTAACTTATGGATTTAATAAATAATAATTGCTAGTTCAATAAGTATATAAATATATAAGTTTATAATATATATATATATATATATATATCCACGATTATGCAATAACAATGCTTGCAGCAATTATTGAGCCTTATAAGTAATTACAATCTTAATATAAAAAAGAATTGATCAATATTTATTTATATATGTTTTTATCCTATGATCAATCAAATGTAAGGTTGAAAGAAGGCAAAGAGACATGGGAAGACCAACAGATCAGGTGATGTACTCACTTAGCAATAATATTTAGCATATTTTGAATATAAGAAATAGATGTTGCTAATCTGATTATTGGTGTAATGCTTTCCATGGAATTATCATGATAATAATGATGTTGATATTGACTTAAAGAATCAGTAATAAATGCAAAGGTATTTGATTGCTAAAAGATTGTCTTCTTTGTATTTGCAAGCCTATTGGGAGGAAGGGTGTGAGGGAAGTGGTCTTTAAAAACCCCACTTAAGTCCACCTCTGGAACCCAAGGCAAGGATGGGCCCTGGAGGGGTGGCAATTCCACTCATAGTCCACCCAGTCCCAAGGCCTGGGTGGGCCATGAAGGGGTGGGGGTTCCACTTATAGTCCGCCGCGGCCATGGAGGGGTGGTAGGCCTGGGCCACTTATACTCTCCCCCGACTGTCCCCAATAGGTTAAGTGTCTTCCGAGGTGATGACGTGGGTAGAGAAAGCAGGTACAATTGTTTCCACTAAGCACGCCACTTTGAGGGGGGAATTGTCTTGGCTTGGACGTTCATGCTGCTCGGAGCCAAGGGGTGGGTTGTCCTGATAGGATGCTTGTGCCCTTTGGCTTAGATGGATAGCTTCGGACGGATCTACCCATGCCACTCCTCATCTGTCTTCATCATTGCTTTTGTGATTATGCTTATATATTGGACATCTAGATATTATTGCTAACAGTTATATGTGTATGTGGAAATGTTATTAAATTGGTGAATGCAGATTTCAATCTAGTGTTATTTCATTAGAGAAACACATTCATTTTGAAAAGAAGAACCCCTAAACCTAATCTACAAGCGAATTCTAGGGCAAACTAGGTAAGGGACATTACAAGCCTCCCTTGCTGTTGTGCCTCAGGTTGAGAGTTGATGGTTGTTGTTGTAAATCAAATTAGTAATAGGATTTGATGTATTTTGGAGAGTTTTAGAGTTTTGGCATTGGTAGATTTTCTAAGCATCAATCATTGTTCCAATAGCCACCACCCCATTTGGGAGCCACCAGATAGTCCCAGCAATAGCCATACAACATTTATTTACTCAGATTTGCATTCATTATATTTTGATTTCTCAATATTTAGGTGTAATGAGCCTTGCTCAAACTGATATAAAATTTCTGATTTCTTGCCCAAGGAAAATTGTCAAACAGTTTACATGAAATGTCTTGTTTGCTGATTTGAGTTTTCGTGCTTGAAATTTGTGTTGCCAAACTAGATATTAAAGCTATAATGACTTCTACAATGATTTAAAATAACTTCTACAGCAATGCAATCTTTATTTTTTGGTTTCCAATGCATATGATACGTAACTATATGATTATCATGCATCTACAGCCATTGACATTATGTCAAACAGTTGACATACATCCTCAGATTAACATTCAATGCTCAAAAACAACAAGTGATAATTTCCAATTATTGATATAGTATTGAGAATGCAATCTTCTAACAATGATGTCAATGCCAATGCCAAGACTCTTGGCAATTACATTGATTACAAAAATGAATATGCTGGTAAAGATGCACACCTACAGCTGCAACATGAAACTCCTAATATGCAATGATATATTGAGCTAATAATTGAGAAACCTGATTGAATGAAGTAGCCTAGGATGATAGTTGATGAAGCGTCCAAGTTCCAAGCCCAAAGACCTCTTCACAAGTCAAATCGAATATTTCATGAAATCGCTCCTATTGCTGATGTGAATGCAGATTAAAATTTATGTTCAGCCTTTTGCACTCTCTAACTATCACCAATGGAGTCGCCTAATGTCCTTGAGTCATGCGCCACCATTACTTGTCAAAATCGAACCCCAATGGAGCTCCCTTATGCAAAAACGTGGCATATAAGTATGCAGACTTTTGACTGTAATTTTTCTGATATGTAAAAATCAGAATCTCCTCAATACAAACCGACCTCCAAAATGCCAAAGAAATAAAGTCTTCAACACTAAAATATCTCCAATGAAGCACCAAATCGAATTAATACAAAATTGGTCCCCAATGACTCAATAAGCTGCCATAAACAATCTGGAATAAACTGATATCTAAATCTGAGTATGCACAATGCAGATCTACCTCCAACGAATGAAGTCTTCAATTATCAAAATGCCCCCAAAAGCTTCACCAAGTGAACTATGCAAAATTTGATCAATAAAATGATCAACCCAACAATACCTCAGCTGTTGTGTTGAATCCAAACCCTTATTCAGAAAGTACAATAATACATCAGCTATTGTACTCAAATATATTTCACAATGATGCACAAATAGAAAGTCTGAAGTAACTTTCTCCCAGCTGCAATAATTCAAGTGATATTTCACACCCTCAAAATTGCTATCAATAGGAAGTTTTCGTTTCCTATGACAATGAAGTAATCTGCAGAAACCCTAGGCTCCACAAGATGCAACAACAACAACAACATCAAATCTGCCTGCTGAGAATGAAGCCCAAGATGTCTATTTATTCTTTTTCCCCAATTTCTCCAGAAGCTTCTAGAATATTCTTTTATTTTATTTAAGTGACTTTATAATATATTTTAAAATCAAGTCACTTTATTAAATTAATTAAATATAAGGTCACCTTTTAATTTTAATTTATTTGATAACCTTATAATTAATTAACTTAATACCACTTAATGATTTAATTAAAGTAACTAATTAGTCATCCTCTTGAAAATCATTATTTTGGACAACTTAATTAATTAAATTAATTAAATCAAATTACCTCCAAAAACGGGGACATTACATTGGAAACACCATACTTGGCACATTTACTAAAATTCATTTGTTGGGCACTTGTCACGATACACTAAGGTTGAGACCACTTGCCTCATTTGTTAAGGTGAGAATTGCATGGTATTGTTGGTGTTTAGGCTGATCATCAATTGTTTGATTGCAGTTGTAATGTCCCTTCTCAGAAGCTGACATTTCAGTGACCGTTAAGCGTTTCTTTAGGAGCAGTAGTCGGAAGTTAAATTAGGGTTTCCTAATTTTGAGGAGGTCATTAACCGAGAGATGATGGATTCAATGGCCGGATTCTTTAAGGTTTTGAGCTTCGCAGGGGTATGCTCATCTCAGCATTCAGAGCATTTTCTAGAATTTACTATTTTTAGTAAATTCTATTTTTGGCAGTAAGCAGGATGGTATCAGGCAGTTGACTTTTCCCTTCAGTTGACTCAAGTGGCGGGTTCAGTTCCGGGCTTCAGAATGCAGTTCTGGGAAGTCGAGCTCATTTCACTTAAAAATAACATTATAATTAAAATGTTATTTATCACCTTGGCCTAGTCGAATGACTTAATGTCATTTTAAAAGGTGGACTCAAAGGGTGGCGCCTTCATTAAGGTTATATTTAATAATTGATGAATTCTCCAAAGTCAAAAGCAATTTAATTTGGGCGCATTTCTCAAGGTGAAGATTTAATTAAAATATGATTATTGAGCTAAGGTGAAAAGGACGCCATATTAAGGAAGAGTTAGGGTTTGAAACCTTGAGTTGGATTCTAGGGTTTCGTGAAGTCAAACGAAGCTTATAAAAAGAAGTCTTGGGCATCATTTATTCATCTTTGGTCTATGCTAATGTTATGCTGCCGAAACGGTTGCGGAATTGCTTCGAGGAATGAATGCCTCCTAGTCTGGGCTCGACTTCGTGCTTGAGAGACAGCACCTAGTGGAGAGGTTCGATTATTTAAGATAGATTTGTGAGTTCATTGGTTTTTGTGCATCGTAGAAGTCATTGTAATTCTTAGTTTCTGATTTCTGCATATTAGAGGTATTTTCTGGAGTTGCTGATTTGATACAGCAGATTTCATGTTTTATTCATATCTCAAAAAAGACAAAAAAAATAGTTCTGGGTATTGCATTTATAGCATTGTCTAGGAGAGGCGAATTTGTGTCTCAAATCTCAGATTTTATGGTGTTGTATTTAATTTTAAAAGCTAAGTCGAACTTTCCAGCTTGGCCGTACCTTTTAGAATTGCATTGAAATCCGTGTAAATTAAATTAGGGTCTCTATGTTCAGTTTTAGTGTCTTGAAAGGGTCGCCTATACCTTGAGAGAGTAATGCATCTTATCTTGCATCAATCGGATAACATTTGAGAAAGTTATGAACAAATCATTGTGGATGTAAGCTGCTGATTTTTGTGAAAAGTGCAGATCTGATTATGACAGTCCAAGAAATCTGCATTTTCTGACTTGGGTTTTTGACATGGTGGTTTATTTAGAGCTGGTAACAAATTTATTGTTGATTGCTCCATCTGGAAGGACTTTGATGTATTGACATTGCAGGCAAGAATTACATTTTGTAAACTGGCAGTAGTACTGACCAGTATTCTCTAATATTGCTTTGTCATTAATTGTAACTCACGTTCTTGCTTTCTATACTAGTGAATTAGTTATAACTCCGCCCTATGGTAGCTACTCTCCCATCTTGGGTCAGCAAGCACATTCTGGGTGTTGAGTGTTTTCCAGCTTCAGCATTTCTCTTTCAAGTTGTTTTATTGTAATCACTCCGTCATATGGTCGCCCCTCACTCCGCATTGGATTGGGTAGCACATACTTGACGTTGAGTTCTTTTCTGCATTTAGAATAGAAGACCCTCTGACCAATGCTCGCCATCATCGGCGCCATACTGGTTAGAGTTACAGCATAAGCAGTTCAATTTAGATCCTCTGACCAATGCTCGCCATCTTCGGCGCCATCCTGGTTAGAGTTGCTTTCTTGCACGTTTTGGTTTTCTCCTCTAACCTTAACGGGTGCACTGCTTTGTAATTTGAAATTGTAAAAAACGAAAAATTTGGCTCGGAATATTTCAGTGGTATCAGAGCCAAGATCTTGCCATCCTGTGCCCATCAGAGTTCACTTGACAGAGAAAACAGATTCTACATCTGAGGTCAGAGCTGAGTTCTGTATTAGTTTTCAGAAGTTTCAAAGATGTTGCATTTTCTAAGGCCTATGGGTCGTGATAAGTCAGATTCAACTATGGCATCGGAGGAAGGAAAGGTTAGTGATGTCGTAAGGGACTTCATTGAATATGCCAGACAGTTTAAAAGACAATGTGAAGATGAGGCTGTCAAACTCCGTGAGCAATATCAAACCATGCCAGATGATTATAGGTACAATGTTTCATTTGATTCCCATTTGAAGTGTGTGGCGTCAGTGGAGCCTGCAAAGTGGAAGATGGTGGACCACATTAGGAAAAGGATAAAAAGGGAAGCAGAACAAGCTATGTTCGAAGAATCAAAGAAGGAAGGAGATGAAGTGCCTATTTGTGGATTGCAGCCGACAAATATGCAAGTTGAAGAGAAAAATCAGTCATCTAGCATTGAAGATGGCACAAATAAGGTGCACATATCACATCAAAATGATCATGAGCTCGAAGGAAAAAATGTGACAGTTGAAGAGTGTGTGGAAGAGCCTCATAATACACCCCTTGACTTGCATGTGATAGCAAGTGAAGAAGAGCAAGTTGAAGGAAATACTATTGGTGTCTTTGAATCAGCTTATGACCGTTACCAAAGTGGTGATGTTGGTAATGATTTCGATGTGTTTGTACCTCCTCTTGTTGAAGATTTAGTGAGGGATAGATTGGCTCTTGTTGCTGTCTCAACTTCCCGAGAAGTTCCACATAAGGAAATCAGCAACATAATCTCTCATGAGGGTTCCATAGAAGATAATGAAGATGAAGTTTTTCAAACACCAAACATTGAAGATTCTTCACTTCATTTCGGGGGTGACATTGTTGGTCTTGGGATTGATCAGCAAACTGAGCCATTGGAGAGAAACTTTTTTGATGATTTCAGCTTAAGTGAATTAGGACTTGACTTGTTCAAAGAGTCATCACTACAAGGGGAGCATGATAAGTTTTTTCCAGTTGATCATCTTAATCAGCCCACTAGCATTTGGGATCCGGGTGTGTTGGCATCAAGTTATGTTAAAGAACCTGTGTGGGATAAGTTTCCCTTTGATCCTGATGAAGAACAAGAACCAGGTTGCACAGTAGACTATGAGGTGGCCCTTGGAGGAGAAGTTGTCTTTGAAGAAGAAGATTGTTCCACAAAATTCCACAATGATCTCTTTGGAGTGGTTGCAGCCACTAAAGAGGAATTTGTGGTTACAGAAACTTTCCGAACAGCGGACAAACATGATTCCTTGGCGGAGTTGGTGTCATGTCCCCATCCTAGTCAGCACAGCTGGTGACGAGGTTAGCCTATCATTTGATCCTCGTAGGCTGACAGGAGTGGTCAGAGGATCCCTTTTGGCAGTTGCTCAGTGTTGGTTAGCTCCAGTTTGCAGTGTGTCAGGTTTGGGCCTTCGCAGAATCTTCCAGAGAGTCTTTTCAGAGAACTTTCTATTTTTAGAAAGTTAGGTCAGACGGAAGCTGCTATTTCGGGCAGGGCACCTGGTGCAGTGATTCAGCTCAGATTCGACCTGGTTCAGTACTTGTTTGATTTGACGGAGAAATAAGGAGTAATTACTGAGTTACGAAATATTTAATAATTTGACTTTATTATAAAGTCACTTTATTGAAATATTAAAATATTTAATTATTTGGCTAAGTTATAAAGTATTTAATTATACTTTATATTATATTATTAAAAGGTGATTTAATGAGTATTTAATGCTCATTAAAAGGGGACGCCAATAATTAAATAAATTCTCCTAAGTCCAAAGTGAAAATTAAATCATTAATTTAAATGATTATTTTAATGGAGAATTAGGTCGAACTTTTCATAGAAGAATATATTGTTCTTCCCAAGGCAAAATCGAACTATCTTGTTTATTATTCAATTTTGTCTTCTGAGCATCTGAGCTTTGGAGTTTGCAACCCCTAGGGTTTCTGGCAAACATCGTTTCTGGAGAACGTAACCTCTTCAGAGATCAGGCATACTGAGGCTGTGAGATACCAGCTGAAGATTGCACTTGGTGATTTCATCCAGAAGTCACAGATTGAGCTTAATCATTTAATCAGACAGAGATTCATCAGCATTCAGCAGAGATCATTCATCTTCCATCAGAGGCGACTTCATTCATTTCCATACATCTGAGTTCAGGCACAAATTTCAAGAAATCGTACTTGCATTTATTGCTGCAGGCTGGCCGTACTGTACCAGCAGGCCGTACATCTGTACTTCAAGCCGTACTTGTCAAGTTCCTGAGGAAACGCCTTCCTTCATCTGTTTCTGGTGTCTGGACATTGGGCGCCATGATTTGCTGAGGGTGTGCATTGTCTATTGAGTCAGAGATCATCCTTTCATTGGCCGTACCATCTCATTTAATGCTGCAGCCGCCACCTACAGAAAAACCAGGTTTTCATTAATAATTTCTCTGTCTTTCATCTCTGGCTTCATCTATGTTATTGTAATTGCTCTGGACATTGAATATATTGAGTCGCCTATCTTATTTGAGCATAAATTGCCAGTTTGGAATTTATTTAGATTTTATATGAATTTCTAAGCAAAATCGCATTTTTACATTATTGTCAAAAAACCTTCAAAATCACAAAAACACCAAAAATTGCAAAAACGACAAAAAAATCAATTAGGGTTTGAACAGAGAACCACCAGGGTTCTGACAGTGGTATCAGAGCACAGATCTCCTGCCATCCTGTGCTTTTTCGGTGATTATTCAGAATACAGTGCATTTCTGGGTTGCCTTTTATGAACCAAGACATTATTCAGTATACCAGAGGTGTAGGGACAGGCAAAGACGAAGACTGGACAGGTCCTCCGATTCCAGAAGGTCAGACAGTATCAGGAGTGCTTGGGTTTCACAGATCCAGTTCAGACGGTAGTGAAAACAGTGTTGCAACCCTAATGGCAGATCGTGAGACTTCCTCAGAGACTCGCAGGGATCCAGGGAAGGCACATGCAGAGGGTGACATTACTGATGAGGAGTTTAGGCGGAGACACGACAACATGATGGATATGATGTCGCAGTTGATGGGTACTATTAGGCAGTGTCGCATGCGGCCCTCATTTCCTTCACAGGTAGACCGAGCAGCCCGGGACCACTCCAGTGGATCAGCCATTGGCATCAGCTCCTAGGCAGCCGTTACCGATCTATCAGGAGCGTAGGCCAGGCCAGCCTACTTTCTTACCCGGAGATACTCCACCTCAGACTCCAGGGGCAGAGCATCAGGTGCATCATCAGGACTTCCAGCCACAGAACGGCATGTCGGTGGCAGACTTGACGAGATTTCATGGCTAGTACATGTCTTTAGCGCCTGAGATCCGGCAGGCACTTACGTTTCATGAGTTTATAGATGTCTATAAACCCAGAGGAGGAGGTAGATTTGATCGTAGACCCCCACAGCATCAGCAGCAGCAGCCACAGGTGAATAGGGATTTACAATATGCTGTGAGCAAGATTACACTGCCATATTTTGATGGGTCAGAGAAGACATCAGCCAGGTCATGGGTCCAGAAATTGGACAACTATCTGTCACTTAGACCTATGCAGGAGGATGAGGCAATTAAATTTGCCACTTTACATCTGGACGGAGTCGCGCATGATTGGTGGCACCACGGCATGTACACATTAGGCCATCATGCTGTTAATACCTATCAGGAGTTCACGAGCAGATTGATAGAAAGATTTGATAGGAAGGATCCAGAGTTGTATTTCAGAGAGTTGGCCCAGCTCAGACAGACTGGCAGTCTGGAAGCATACATTGGCGAGTTTCAGAGAGTGGCAGTCATGGTGACTGGCATTTCAGAGAGGAGACTCATTATATTATTTGTTGAGGGTTTGACAGAACCCATGAGAGGTTGGGTCAAGGCTTTTGACCCTCCCACACTTCAGGAGGCCATGCGGAAGGCACGCAGCATGGAACTTGCCGCACCTCGCAGCAAGTTCAATTCAGGGTCCACTCCATACACGAGACCCAACAGACCTTTCGATAGAAACAATGACAGAAATAGACCCTTTGACAGGAGGAAGGATCAACAGGATCCTAAGAGACAGAATGCACCCCCGTTTGACAGAGAGACTTTGAACGAATTACGTAAGAAGAAGTTGTGTTTTGGTGCAAGGCACCCTATGATGAAAAGCACATATGCCCACTTCGTCCGAAAGTCAAAAATAATCAAATGGAGTGGTATTATGAGGGCGAAGAGCAATCTGATATGTCAGACCAGCAAGCTGATTCCGAGCCTTCAGATGATGAGAAGTCCGAAAATGAGAATGAACATGAAGGTGGAAGGAAGCTACAGGAAGCCCATCTGACTAGTCTTCAGAGAGATGGTTCATTTCGACTCCGTGGGCTCTTAGCAGGTCAGAAGGTGATTACTTTGTTGGATACGGGTGCGACACATAATTTTATTGATGCACGTCTAGTGGAGAGACGTGGTATCCAGACAGAGGCTTTCGAGGGTATCCGAGTCAAGGTAGCTGACGGATACACGCTCAGGTGCGACAGGAAGATTACTGATCTGCCGATGAGATTGAACAACTATGAATTCAAGACTGAATTCTATGTTGTTAATATGGGTGATACAGATGTGGTACTAGGGATGGCATGGTTACATGATTTGGGTGAGTTCACGCTCAACCTACGGGATATGGTGATGAAATTCAAGGTTGACGGAAGGCCACATGTCATCAAGGCAATTCGGGACAGTAATCTTAGGATGGTTTCATTCAGACGGATGGAGAGGCTCATTCGTCATGATATGGTTGACTGGGCGGCTGAGTGCATGTTGATGCCAGCCCAGCAGGAGCCGCAGAAGGGTGAGTACCACCCTGACATACAGATTCTGAGGACTAAACACTCCAAAGTGTTTAGTGACATTCCACCTGGTAGACCGCCAGATAGGGGTACGGAGCACATTATTGAGTTGGAGGAGGGCGCCAAGCCCGTGATGATCACCCCCTACCGCCATCCGAAACGGCTCAAGGATGAGATAGAGAAGACTATTAATGAGTTGTTGGCTATGGGTCATATCAGACCTAGCAAATCCCCTTTTGCTTCATCGGTTGTTTTGGTGAAGAAGAAGGATGGCTCACTTCGGATGTGCATTGATTACAGGCAGCTCAACAAAAGAACCATCAAGAATAGGTACCCCATTCCGCGCATTGATGAGCTGATAGATGAGTTGCATGGTGCAGTCTTCTTTACGAAGATTGATTTGAGATCAGGGTACCATCAGATTCAGATGAGGGAGCAGGATATTGAGAAAACCGCTTTCAGGTGTCATTGCGGTCACTTCGAGTTCTTGGTTATGCCCTTCCGGTTAACCATTAATGCACTCCATTTAATTCTCTGTGCAACCATGAAATCGTGGTTTCTCGCTCGGGCTTGAGGAGATTTTGTGCTAGTCTCTCACTGCCATTTTGGTTTATAGCAGGTCATGGGAGGAGTATCTGGCTCATTTGGACACAGTCTTGGGTATCTTAGCAGATGAGTCTTTCTATGCTAAGGAATCCAAGTGCGAGCTTGGCATGGAGGAGTTGTTATATCTAGGGCATATAATCAGTGCCAAGGGAGTGAGTATGGACCCTGAAAAGGTCCGAGCTATTGTTGACTCCGCCGCACCGGTAGAACCCGGCCAACTTAGAGGTTTCCATTGGGTCAGGTGCATTCTACGTGAGATTTGCCAGCGGCTCGCCACGCCGCACTCTTGCATGCACTTGACAAGCATGGGGCTTTTCGCTGGTCACTACAGCGCAGGGAGAGTGCTTTGACAAGCCGAGGTGACTGCGACTTGTCCTGGCATAGTACTTGCCTCGACTCTTTCAAGCCGGACATTCTGGGTGACGCTTCGTGGAGAGGCACGTGCCGCTGATGCGTGAGCCATCCTGGACAAAATTTGAGAGCAGGAAACTCAGGGGTCCTGAGAGATTTTATAGCATTTACGACAACGAGATGTTAGCCATTATGCATGCATTGGCTAAGTTTAGGCAGTACTTGGTAGGCAGCAAATTCAGTGTTCGTACAGATCATAACAGCCTAAAACATTTCCTTGGACAGCTAGACTTGAACGAGAGGCAGCAGAAATGGGTCAGTAAACTGCAGTCATATGACTTCGACATTACTTTCATTAAGGGGAAGCAGAATATAGTAGCTGACGTCTTGTCTCGTAGACCCCAGTTGAATGCCTTAGCACAGATTACAGAGGATTGGAGGCATCGGATCATTGCAGAGTATGCTAAGAACCCATGGGCTTCTAGCATCGTTGACAGGACAGAGCAGGACGACAGGTATACAGTTGTAGATGACTTGATCATTTACAAGGGGCGGGTTCTTTTGGTTCCTGACTCTGAGTTACGGACTACAGTTTTGAGAGCCTTTCACGACCTTCCTATGGCGGGCCATCCTGGATACTACAAGACTTACAAAATGGTTCGGGAACGGTTTACTTGGAAAGGGCTGAAACCTGATGTTTTGCAGTATGTCCGTGAGTGTTCGCGGTGCCACCGTAATGCTGTGAGTTGGCTTACCCTATCCCTCGGCCAAGATTCCAGCTACTCCGGACACCGCCGTGAAGTGGGAGTGTTTTATCCATGGACTTTATCATCACCTGCTCTTGGCCGTAAGTTTCCTGCAGGTAAAGATTGCATTTATGTAGTGGTCGATCGGTTGACTAAGTACGCCCATTTTTTCCCGATTACGACTACTTTCACAGCATCGCAGACTGTAGAGTTGTTCTTCAGAGAGGTTTTCCGATTGCATGGATTGCCTCGGACGATAGTCAGCGATAGAGACAGCCGGTTCAGGAGCAACTTTTGGCAGGAGTTGTTCAGACTTTGTGGGACCGAGCTGACACCGAGTACCAGCTACCATCCGCAGACCGATGGACAGACAGAGATTGTCAATAAGTGGGTGGAAGGCTATTTGCGTAATTATATAGCTGGTCAGCAGAGAGCTTGGGTGAGAGGGATTTACTTGTGCGAGTATTGTTATAACTCGACTCACCATATGACGATACAGATGACCCCCTTCATGGCTTTGTACGGGTATGAGGCGCCCAATCTTCTGGATTTGATTTTGAGCGATAGCAGAGTGCCGAGTGCAGGTGATATGATGCAGAGTCAGCAGGACATCTTGAGGTCTCTCCGAGACAATATCCAGCAGGCATAGAATCAGCATAAGCAGTATGCTGATCAGAAGAGGGTTGAGCGCAGTTTTGAGGTGGGTGATATGGTGTACCTCATGTTGCAGCCGTATCGTCAGTCTACTCTGCGGAAGAGTGGGGCAGAGAAACTAAAACCTCGCTACCATGGTCCATTTCGTGTTGTCAGACGAGTGGGCGAGGTTGCTTATGAGTTGGACTTGCCAGCTGATAGCAAGGTCCATAATGTATTTCACTGCCACCGAGAAGGCATTGGGTCGCAAGATGTTGTTCTCTCCAGCTTAAGAATTCCTTGATGATGAAGGGAACCGATACTAAAAATCGAGGCCATCCCGATATGAGAGACACCTTCGGAGGCGGGTGATCAGGGAATATTTGATCAAGTGGAGAGATTTGCCAGTTGAGGATGCTACATGGGAGTCAGAGGAGATTTTACAGCATCCAGAGTTGAGATTGTTTGAGGACAAGCAATTTCAGGGAGGGCGGACTGTGATGTCCCCATCCTAGTCACATGTACCGGTGACGAGGTTAGTCTACCTACTGATCCCTAGGTCGGTCGTGAGTGCCTCAGAGGGATCCATTTGGCAGCTTGTCTTCGTTGGTTAGCTCCAGCTTTGGTAAAGCAGGTCGCTTGGGTCTTCGCATCTTCCGTAGAGTCTTCTTTCAGAGAACTTTCTATTTTAGAAAGTTAGGTCAGGCGGAAGCTGCTATTTCGGGCAGGGCACCTGGTGCACTTTATCAGCTCAGATTCAACCCAGTTCAGCAGATGGTTGATTTGACGGAGAAATAAGGAGTAATTAATGGGTTATTAAATATTTAATAATTTGACTTTATTATAAAGTCACTTTATTGAAATATTAAAGTATTTAATTAATTGGCTCAATTATAAAGTATTTAATTATACTTTATAATATATTATTATAATGTGACTTAATGAGTATTTAATGCTCATTAAAAGTGGACGCCAATTATTTAATCATTTTTCCTAAGTTCAAAAGTGGAAATTAAATCATTTATTTAAATGATTATTTTAATGAAGAATTAGGTCGAACTTTTCAAGAGAGAATATATTACTCTTCACAGGCAAAATCGAACTATCTTGTTTATTATTCAATTTTGTCTTCTGAGCATCTGAGCATTGGAGTTTGCAAACCCTAGGGTTTCTGGCAAACATCGTTTCTGGAGAACGTAACCTCTTCAGAGATCAGGCATACTGAGGCTGTGAGATACCAGCTGAAGATTGCACTTGGTGATTTCATCCGGAAGTCACAGATTGAGCTTAATCATTTAACCAGACAGAGATTCATCAGTATTCAGCAGAGATTCTTCATCTTCCATCAGAGGCGACTTCATCCATTTCCATTCATCTGAGTTCTGGCTCGATTTCCAGCAAAGGCCGTACTATTTCATCAGAGGAAGTCCTTCAGGGTTTTGGTCTCCAGTCTTCTGCAGAGGGGGCGCCTAAGGATTTAGAAGATTTTCCTCGGGTTTTGAGCTTGGATCCTGAACATCTGGAAGCTGGCCGTACAAGTTACACCTTTCCCAAGGCGGCTGTGTGAAATCAGGTTTTCTTCATTAAATTTATTGTATTACATTCAGATCTCTGTATTTAATATTGTATACGCTCTGGAATCAATAATAGATGATGCGCCAACTGTTCTTGAGCAAGATCTTAGTGTAAATCATGTTCTAGAATTTTATTTAAATTTTCCAAGCATTTTTTAGTAAAATCGCAGCTTCAGCATTTTTGCCAAAATCCATCAAAAATACAAAATACCAAAAAATTGCAAAAAACACAAAAACATCAGTTAGGATTTGAATCGAGAACCAGTTCGTGGTTCACAAATGCGAGTGCTGATATGATCAAGGCAAGTCTGGAAGTCAAAGATATTTTCTGGTAGGTGATGTAACAAGTCTGAAATGATTGTTGCTGATTTGTTATTCATAATTTGCAGGACATGCAAGCCATGGAAACTCCTCAAAACCCACTTCCAATCAGCGTGGTACACTTCCTAGCAATAACAATCAGCAACATACACTCCCAGCACTACAAACACCTCAAATATCATATTAAAACTTGTTGGTGCAGGACTATAAGAGATCTAAAGCCTGCCATTGCAATCTAGACAGCAATTTAATGACTCATAAATCATATAGAATTCATACCTAGTTCATCAAAGGACGGTGCTTCTATAAGTAGTTCCCAATGCAATCCCTTTCATCCAACAACACAAAAAACCCAAAGTAAAGGACATTGCAGGTCTGAAAATCACTGGATAGACTACTGCATTTGTAGTGCCAAGTTTGCTATGTGAATGTCAAGAGATGTTGTTGCAAGGTTTGATATACAACTATTGTAGGTCAAAACGGCCATGATAAATCATCAAAATCCCTCCAAACCACCAAAGATCACCTCCTAACCATGTCCAAAATTTATGCAAACATTCACCAAACATAAATCCCAAAATCTGCAATCAAAATACTTTGAATTATCTTCTTTTTTCAAACCCTAGAACTGAAACTCTGTTGAAGCACAATGTGATTCCTGAATAGAACCACTCCACTATCTAGGGATTATCTTTCAAATCCGAAACTATGAATCAAATGAGGGTTTTCATCCTCAAACGATTTTTGGAAGAGCTCACAGGTTCAATCCGACAGCATAACAATATGTGCTAGCTTCAACATCCAAATGAGCCCCCAACACCTCCTTTTATAACTTTTTTCATTGCTTTTTGAAAAAACATTTTTTTGCTACTTTTTTGAAAAAATGTTT
>VDFB02030762.1:0-41602 GCA_007258455.2 Sequoia sempervirens
TTTTGATTGAATTCTTTCCTTTCACCAAGCAAGAAAGCCATGAAATGCAATTAGAAAGTTCTTACCTCCAAAGCAGTTGTCTAGGAATATACATCCAAGGTTTAGAAGGAATTTGAAGACGAAGCTTTCTCAGTAGCTTTAATGGAAAAAATGATGGATATTCTACTTACTCTGAATAATTTGAAAGTTGTTCTTGAAATGCATTAGGAAGTGTGCTACACCATCAAGGGCTCAATCAAATGAGTTGTTTCCATCTCTAGACATACCACAGGTCCTAATGATAAAGAAGTTCAAGCGATCCTAAAAAAATATGAAGACTTCTTGGGGAAAGATGGTGGATAAAGTTGAATGTGCTTTGTTTAAATTTTAGTATTTTCACGCTTTTATGTAAATAGGCGTTTGACATTTTTACATGTCATTTTGTATTGATGCAACTACATGTAAAAACAACACCAATCCTAAGTCAAAAAGGACTGTGTCATTGAATAAGTCAAATTAGTTAGACTTTTTCCTAGAATAGCTCTTAGCTCTCATCTATAAATATGATAGAGCTCTTTTGTATTAGGTACCTTTAATCTTTTTCAACGAAGTGTTGCCAAAATTGTAAAGCAACTTTGATACTTTCTGTTCAAATTGTGATACTAAATTCAATCAATAAAGAAGGCCAACTTGCATACCAAACTTTGTGTTGGGATCAAATTTGAATGAGTGTGAATGTTCTTACGTATTTCTCACTAATTTATCTTATTATATGATTGGATAAGTAGTATTTCGTTAATTGTGATTGGAGGGAATTTAAGTTACATTTGGTGGAATTTGTGCTATATGATTTACTTGGAATTGTGTATGTGTTGTTGATATCTTTTGGTGAAGAATTGTCAAGACTTTGTGCTTGAAATTATTCATTCGATACTTGGATCCGTTCGTGGAGTGGATTGAAAGACTTTATGCTTTAATTTGCATCTTTTTTTACTAAAGAACTCATCATTGGAAACAATGAAAAGAATTTATGCTTTCATGTGTTTTTTGGTTTGATTATGCTGGTATTCTTAGATTATGCTTTGCCAAATTAAGAATATTAGGAATTACTGTTTTGGTTATTACTTAGAATTGTAGAGCATTACGAAGTAACACCATGGAACATTGTAAACATATTTTTTGAAATAAGAGAAAATGATGAATGTAACACACCCCCTACATGGTTAAAATAGTATATATATTGTAAAGTCTAGCATAGTTTACTTTTTGTTCCAGTAAGCAATAAGAAGGGAGCCTCCTCTTTCTGAGAGGAGAGATTTATCTCATCAAAACTGTGGCTAAAATTCATGTTTTGTAATCCATAAAGGGATTACAAAATATTCACCCAATAGTTTTTTTGGCGGCTCCACTGGGGAATGAAGCATGCAATCAAATCCTCACGCTTTTGATTGAAGTGGACAAGTACTCCGGTGTCTTATTGTAAGCTTGTGCATATTTTTGTTGCTGATTTTTCTTTCATTTCAAAGTCTTCATTCTAGCAGATAGAAATTATACACGAGGTCAAAGGGCCCAAGGTGTGGTTGATCTATTTTTTCAAATTGTTGCATATACATAATTTTCTTCCTTCTCCTCCACTAGCAAGTTCACCATTGCAACAAGCTGCGAGTTATCCTCCTTGAAGAATAAGATCAACGCTTCCAAGTGAATCTTCTATTTTTCACAGAGTTCTACCTATTGTACCAATAGTACCTATTGTTCAAGGCGCTATGGCTCAACCTCCACCTCATGGAATTTGGGGTAATGCTATTGGTCCTTTAAATTTGGCAGGCCCTTTACACAAACCTCCTCGCGTTTCTCACAAGAATATCCCCAAGTTCTATGGCGATGATAAGCAGCATCTTGATGAACATATTTCTGACTTTTACATTGTATGTGGTGTTCTTAGTGTCGAGCATGAGGATGTTTCCGTAAGGTTATTCATTGAGACCTTACAAGGAGTAGCTGCGAAGTGGTTTTACACCCTTGCTCCTGGTGCTCTTGGGTAAAAGCACAAAGTTGTGTCACACTTTATAAAGGAAACGACCAACACTGATCCAACTTTTAAACTTGAATCACTAAAAAGTGGCATTTATGTTTTGAATTACGAAAAGGATAAAATGTTATTTTTTAGTACTTTATGTTTGTATTTGAAATAAAATAAAATTATTTTTAAACTAGTTTTTAATAAGAGAATTAACACTATAATTTAGTTCTTTGATAAAATATAAAAATGAAGTTGCATGTAGGGCGTCATACTTTTTATAGTAATTTTTTTTCTTTTTCTTTCAAATATTTTGTGTATTTATAACTTGAAACTTTAGTGCATGGATATTATTTTTTCCAAATTTGATAAATATATATATATATTTTTAAATAAATATTAAAATGTACGTGAATAAAAAAATAATTGTTTCTATCAGACATCAACTTTTATATTAAATATTTATCTAAAATGGAAAAAGAAATTATACGATCTTGAAATAGATTCTTTTATCTAGTGCATCATTATTATTTATTTATTTTTTTAATAAGTTTTAGTATTTTTCCTTGGCATGGTAATCAAACTAATATTTTGTGTTGATAACCTATTTTTAGTAAAAATAAAATATAAAATATAAATAATAATTAAACTATTAAAATAAATATATTTTTGAAAACTAAATTTATGGATCTACAAAAAGGTATTTTTATATTTTTTAAAATGTTATTTACATTAGTAGGAGTTATTGAAACTTCAAGTTTTTCAAATAATTTTTATTTTTTGGTAAATTGAACACAAAGTGGTGCTTCATATATTTTTAGCCAACAATTTTAGTTGAAAAAGTTGTGGAAGTATCTAACTTGGCTAGAATGAATCTTACTAGATCATATGTTTGACCAAAATTGATTTTTAGTTAGAAATACTTAAATTCAGTTGTATGCTATTGGTCCTTTAAATTTGGCAGGCCCTTTGCACGAACTTCCTCGCATTTCTCACAAGAATATCCCCAAGTTCTATGGTGATGGTAAGCAACATCTTGATGAATATATTTTTGCATTTTACATTGTATGTGGTGTTCTTGGTGTTGAGCATGAGGACGTTTCTGTAAGGTTATTCGTTGAGACCTTACAAGGAGTAGTTGCGAAGTGGTTTTACACCTTTGCTCCTAGTGTTGTTACTAATTGGACCACTCTCCATACTAAGTTTGAAGAACGCTTTAAGCTTGTTGAAGATACACATGCCTTGTTAGCACAACTTACTACTATGAGGAAAGAGGCACATGAACCCATGCGTGAGTTTGTGGCCAAATTCAACAAGTTGGTAACAAGGATTCCTATTGAGGCTAAACCAACAACCCATAATTGTAAGTACTTTTTCATCAACACAACTTCTAGAGGTAAGCTTCTTGTTGCGTAGGGAAGTCCTACCTGATCTTGAAGTCACTCAATAGCAATCTACTAGTTTGAAGATGATTTGATACTTTCTAGAAAATAAGGATGAATACAAATTGAAATAGAGGGCAAGCATCTACAACTTCATCTTCTCATGCCAACTCCAACACTACGGATCTCGTAGTACAAAGGCTAGAAAATGAGTTGTTAGCATTGAAGAAGCAAGTTTCCCAAGGATCATCTAATACTTCCTACAAGGATGTTTCTTGGAGGACCAACCTGAATTCTTCCAATTATTCTGATAACAAAAATCAGAATCGTCTTCTTGTGCCACAAGGAAGGCTTGCTCTTGAAGCTCCACCACCCACAAATACAACAATGGGATACTATGAACCTGAGCAAGAGGATTATTCCCAACTAGAATATCCTACTAAAGAAAATTCTGATCTATTCCAAGAGGAGGAAGTAGACCTAGCTAATGACTTTAATATTGGATTTTTGCAATACAAAGAAGAATCATATGAAGAAGACTTGTTGATTGATGCTTATGTTGTTTTTACTTGTTCGCAACAAAATCAACTTGATCAACCTCAAGTTGATGTGACAAAAGAAAAGGATAATCCACAACCTCCACTGACTATTTCCAAAAGGGGAACTCCTTTTCCGGTATAGGCAAAGGATATAACAACCAACCAACCAAGTGCTCCTAAGGCCAATACTTCAGCTCCAAAGACCAGTATTCCAATTTATAAACCTACCAGTGAAATTACCCCATCCTCTTTGATGAGTTCTTTTCAGGCTTTTGATAAAATTGACCATGCTAAGAAAACCAAGATTCAAATGTCTGAAGCTGAATATCTAAAAGCCAATCCTGATCAGTTTGATAGACTTGTCAAGTTTGTTAAGGATAAGGGAACCCATCCAAGTCAAGAATCTTCTCATGGAATCCCAGTTGATTCCAAGCCTACACCTCCTCAAAGCAACTTGGTATCCACTCCATCATTCGTCCTCGAGAGGAGAGACTTGTTTTATATCTCTTTGTTAGTAAACGGTTATAAGTTGAGCAATTGTGTAATTGACTCTAGTGCTTCTGACAATGTCATGCCTGACAAGGTGGCTACCGCCTTGGGTCTTAATATTACAAATAATTTTAGCCATTGCTTTTCAATGGAGAATAAACAAGTACCTTTGATAAGACAAATCAAGGATGCACAATTTTCCTTCGTTGCATTCCCAGATAAGAAAATCAAGATGACTATTGGTGGCTAACGTTCTTGCATCTTATGGAATATTGCTAGGACTTATCTTCTATAAGGATGTTGGGGGGAAAATCAATATGGACTGGTCTGAGGCTAGAATAATCGTCAAGGGTGTTATGAAGAAGTTGTTTCCAGAAAGGGAAGCCAAATTTTCAATAACAAAATCTGATGACCCAAAAGCTCAAATTCTCTTTGAGTCTTCTGGGATAAACTTTTATTTTTTACAGTCTGATGGAGTATCTGAGTTCTCAAATAAATATTCAAGTAAAGATCAAGTGAGTAATGGCTCATCTTCTTCAGATATAGCATATTCTTCATATTTTTCTTTAAACATGTCTTCTTCAGATGTTGAAACTTCTTGGGATGAAGAAACCACATATTTTGGAATTGTCGGTTTAGAGAATCCAAACAATGTTTGGACTATTGAATTTGATGGAAATTATTCTTCCACTAGATCAGGAGTAGGAATTGTTCTCATATCTCTTGAAGGAAAAATCTCCCTTTTCTCTTTCAAAATGCAATTTGACAATACTAATAACATTGTAGAATCTTAAGCATTGTTGTTAAGGATTGAGATTTCATGTAAAAAAGGGATAAAAAACCTTCATACTCAAGGTGATGTTGAGTTAGTGGTTTGTCAAGTGAGGAATTCATGTCAAACCAAAAATGAAAGTTTGCGACATCACAATCATGTATGGGATCCTGACATAAGCATTGTATGATGCATTATGGGATAGAAGGAGAGGACTATTCAAGATTCACCAACTTTTTGGTGAAATCAATTTATTTTTCATTTTGAGTCTTTTTGTGTCTTTTTGTTTTGTCACCTAACTCTATGCCCAATGGATGGATGAAGAAAAGACTAGAATTCTTCTCCCTTTGATCATTTCAAAGGATGATTGAAGGAAGCTCCCCAGCTAGAGCCAGTTGTTATTCTCGAATTCAACTACGCTCAATTTGTGGGATAACCCCTATGAAACTTGTTTGTTTCGTAGCTCATGAACTTTGAGCATGCAAAATGAGGAAAATTGCATTGGTCCTCGTGCATGGTCCCCCATCCTCGAAAAGTCATTTTGAGCATTAACCTTTGTTGGTTTGTCGAAATTCGTATTTTAAACCAAGTTGTGAAAATTCAATTTTGGGAGTTAAAATTTTTTTAGCACTTGCAAGAGCATTGAATTTTAGCGCCCCTACAAGTCAAAATTCAAAAAATTAAAAAATTGCAAGAGCTCAAAAATTCAACACCCTTGCATATTGTCTTGTGCCTTAGCCATTTTTTGGCACATGCAATGGCGGGGTTTTTATGATCTTATACACATGTAGTGTTGGGGTTTTTCTAAGCTTGTGCACATGTAGTGTCGAGGTTTTTTTGAGCTTGTGCACATGCAGTGTCAGGGTTTTTCTGAGCTTGTGCACATGCAGTGTCAAATTTTTCTTAGCTTGTGCACATGCAGTGCCAAATTTGAATGAGCGTGAATGTTCTTACATATTTCTCATTGATTTATCTTATTATATGATTGGATAAGTAGTATTTCGTTATTTGTGATTGGAGGGCATTCAAGTTACATTTTATAGACTTTGTGCACTATATGATTTACTTGGAATTGTGTACGTGTTGTTGATATCTTTTGGTGGAGAATTGTCAAGACTTTGTGCTTGGAATTATTCATGTTCAATACTTGGATCCATTCATGGCGCGGATTGAAAGACTTTGTGCTTTAATTTGCATCACTGGTTACTGAAGAACTCATCATTGGGAACAACGAAAAGACTTTGTGCTTTCGTGTGTTTTCTGGTTTGATTATGTTGGTGTAAGAGAGGGGGACCAACCACGTGAAGGCTCCAGGTCACAAAGAGCCAAGAGCAGGGGGTTGCCCTAACTTACCTCACTCTAAAGGGGTGTTTCGGATAAAGGTCGAGAATGATGAGGACTATAAAGTAATTCAATCACCCTGTAGACCCAAAATCTAAGTTTATGCTAGGTGAGCTAGTTTTCAAAGTCAATATTGTACTTCAGACAGCTCTCTATCTGAGGATGAAAGTGCAGTTCTGGGACGACAATGCGACACGCTAGCATCTCTAAGGCACGTTGGTGTCTGTATGGCCAAAGGACAGAAAGTACAATAGAAACTACCAGAAAACAAACTAATGGCCTAGCTAACTATTCTTGAATGAGAAAAACAGAACAATAAAGTATGAAAAGTACAAACGAAAATGATAGAGTAGATAGATGAAGGCTAAAGTAATGAAAATGATCTCCTAAAGTAGCGGGTTGGCATTTAGCATAAGCATTCATATCTACACCACAAAGAAAAGAGGGGAAAATTATTTGGGTTGTATAGGAATCTGATTCAGAAATCCATTGGCCAGGTGAATTTCCACCTCCACGAGCAAACCGAACAACTCAAAGCGAAAATATCGATAAAGAAATGCGAAAGGATCAATAACACTACAAAAGCGATAGAAATTTCTCAACTACTAAATCCCTGCAAAGGAGTGGTACCACTTCACCCAAAATCACTAGCTAATGGGAAGCCCAGGACTTGTGGAATACCCGCAATTATGACTGCAGTGAAGGGAGGTCTCCCACAAGACTTCAAGCCCGTTACTGTGGCTTGCTTCACGTTTCTTGAGTTGATGAGTATTGTTGATGCAAGAAATAGGTGTTGAGAGGTACTACTAGAAGTATAGAAATATTTAGGAAATTACTTAAGAGGGAAAATATGGTGGCATTGCTTACTGCAAAGTGTAAAGGCAATGCAAGAGGATGAAATGAGATGAAGATATAGGATATGAAATGAAGGAGAAGAGGAAGAATCTAACTTTGAGATTAGGATTAGGTCAAGAAGGGACAGCCTAAATTGACCTATTGAAAGTGTATACCGCGGCGCGCATAGATCCGTTGGGGTTATAAAGATGGTTTTGGCCTTTAATCCCTGCCGCCGCGTATGTAATCTGGAAACACAGAGACCAGACGCTTGCAGGCCGGAAGGAAGACGGATTAGGTGATGTGGACCCCAGCCTTACCGGTTTGATTTTCTGGGTGAGGTATGGCAAAAGAAGAGGAAATTCGTGGGGGTGCAAATTCTCTCCTATACATCTGGTATTCTTAGATTATGCTTTGTCAAATTAAGAATATTGGGAATTACTACTTTGGTTATTACTTAGAATTGTAGAGCATTACAAAGTAACATCGTGGAACATTGTAAACACATTTTTTGAAATAAGAGAAAATGATGAATGTAACACACCCCCTACATGGTTAAAATAGTGTATATATTGTAAATTCTAGCATAGTTTACTTTTTGTTCCAGTAAGCAGTAAGAAGGGAGCCTCCCCTTTCTGAAAGGAGATATTTATCTCATCAAAACTATGGCTGAAATTCATGTTTTGTAATCAAGGGAATTACAAAAAACTCACCCAACAAGATAGAGGCAAAAAGGCTCCCAAAAATCTGGCAGGACACCTATACAAGGACAGGTTTCGCCCAAGGGTGAATGGGTCCTTGTTCAGGATTCTGAAAAATGAAAAATGCTAAGTTTGAGTTACTGTTGGTGTTTTCTATTTCAGGTTGCAAACTGTGATCTCTATGACAAAAGTTTTCAGTTTGAGGTGTCTTAATGCAAGTTTGACTAGTGACAAATAGTGAACAAAGTGACAACTTTTGGAATGCAATCTTGAATTGAATTGAATCTAAATGACTAAAGGACACTTTTGATGCAACTAGAATGCAAGATGTATGCAAAATTAATGCAATTTTTTTAAAATTTATGAATTTAAGTGATGTAAACATGTAAAATTAAACCCTAAATGCAATGCAAAGTACACTAATACCAAACACACTAATGCAAACCTAGAACTAGGGTTTTGAATGTCTCCAAATCATAATTTGAGATTTACAAGTTTAGGTTCACCAAAATGAAACAAAGGAAAAGGGGGTGTATGGATAGGAGACCTAAAAATGAAGGACTTGTGCCAAAAGAAAAAGGGGGTGTCCACCTAATCACAAATCCACCTTTTCCATGTTCATTAGGAAGATGGATAGTGCCAAAAATGATTAGAATTGACTTGCAACCCTTAAGGTGAGTCAACCCTAAGTTTGGACACTATGTTGCCTATAAAAGAGGGGGATTCGCTACTCACGAGTTCTCTTCATTCAGAGAGCCTCACAGGGCGAACTATCCTAAACTACCTCAAGGAACAACACAGAAGTTTCAGAATCAGAAAGAGAAAGTCACAAAGATTCTTTGAACAAACTGACGAACTCTTGGCCAAAGGACATCAGCACAAAATACGAACGTCAGTGTGGCACGCTGGCGTCTCAGAGGCGCGTTGGCGTCTCGTACGGACTAGAGAACGAGTTTATCACAGAAAATGCCTAAATGACTACTTCTACTCCGATTGTTAAGAATCTACATAATGCAATAAAGTAATGGAAAGTGATAGAAATGAAATGAAGAAAAGTAGAGATGATAAAGAGAAGAAAGGAAAGAAATACTTACAACCATGCAAGTGATGAAGCTTCCAGCTCGTGAGTGTCTTCAATACCTACTTGCCAGAGAGGAGATTGTTTGAGGACTGTATGGGGATATACATGGGTGGGACCCGACGTTCCCCACCTCCACGCGAACAACCGGATAAGATGGGGAAAGTGGGAAATGAGTAAAAAGAGCGCTAAATCACTACAAAGGCGGTGTTATGCTACTCAACCAAGTATTAATGGGAGAGAGGAGTGAAAGCTTACCACCTCCACCAAAAAGGGCGCTCAAAGGCTAATGGGGACAAAATGAAAGGAACTCAAGCCTCATTTGCAATGGTGTTTTGTTCACACTTGCTCTACTAAAGTGATGGAGTGTTGATGTTGTTGTTGTGAAGTGTAAATTGTTTGGAGATTGAAGAGATGGTGGAGAAGTTGCTTAGAGCTTGTGAAGAGATTGTAGGGGAGATTGTGAAGCTTGTGAATGAAGTCAAGAAGTTCTTCCCAAAAAAAAAAATGCATATGGAAGGAGTGAATTTGAAGGGGAGATGAAGAAAACGGCCATATTCGGGTCGATCGGCCAAAGGGGGCGTTACAACTTGACTCTCAATCAGAAGTGTACTTACGCTTCGCGGAGTTGTAGTAGAATACGGGGATGTAAAGCGCCCTTCGTCTGAGAACATGCCACCCCGCAGCAGAAGCAGGTCCACGATAAAATACCTCCACCAAGCAGCTCAAAAAATGCACCAAGTGTGTGATTCTGGCCTTGTGTGGGCTTAAGGTGGAATTAAGCCTCAGAACTTGGTTTTCTAAAAGTGAATAAAGAAAAAAAGGGGATTTGCACATGGGGTGCAAATTTACTCCTATACACTGCCCTAACTTCCTTATGACAAAAATGATTGAACAACAATTTTTGGAGAAGAATAAAAGTGCATTAACAATCAAACTTATGAAATATAACACTTGAAACATGAAGTATTATGATAACATTGACATAAACAACCATTAACCAACACATCTGAGAAGGTTAAAATGGTATGTACCTAGCTCCAAAAGTGGTTTTTAGGTTTTGCAGCAAGATAGGTTCGCACAAGGGCGAATGGGTCCTTGCATCCATTTTTGGAAAATCAAAAGTTGATTTTGTAGCCCTTTGTCTGGACTCTGCTCCTGTACCTACAAATCTATAGCAAAAACTGAAAACTTTGGTTTGTTTGTATGGGGGTTTCCTTCAGTCAAACCCCAAATTTGGTAATTAAACCTTTATGGAAAGAAGGAAATATGATAAATAATAGTGTGTGCAAGCCCTAACCTTAAGTGCATCTAAGGTGTTAAGAGTTAAAACGCAAAGTGATGTAGGAGCATCCCAAGCAAACAAGCTATCTGTTTCACCCAAAAATTTGCTCAAACATGTGTTATGATGGATTCTGATGCAGGAACATCCCAGACGAACAAGCTATGTCTTGCATCACAAAGAAACCTTATTCAAGTGTGTTAGAATAAGATCCCTAAATAAACATGAAAAGTGACAAAGACCTAGTTAGGGAGAAGTCAAAACACCCTAATAGATCTGAAAACTAATTATACCTTGCTTTAGGTGGCTAGTAGAATGAAGATTGAAGATGGGAACACTTAGGAAATAAAATCATTAGGTTAGGGAGAATGATTAGGTGCATGTCCCAAAACCTAGAATCCACCATGATCCACCATTGGCATCAACCTTCAAATCATGAACAATGCTTGATCTTTTTTGGAAAAATGAGCTTGAAGACCTGCAAAAACAAATGAAATGTTGCTCCAAGACTTCAACCTTGCTTGCTTGAATGTTTTTTCCTTGCTCTTGAATGCTAATCTTGTGAATATCTTCTTAATCTCTTGTCAACCTAGTTTGAAATGGTGAAAATACTAGGCTTAATAGGCTTCTTCTCTAATTTTCTGATTATTAAATCCTGATGGCTGACCTTTGAAACTTGAATTTGGAACATTAAAATGCTGCCAAAAACATATTTTAAATTGGGTTTTGGCACCTAAAGGGGACCCATTCTCCCTTGGTCTAATGGGTCCTGACCTAAATTGCCAAGATTCATTTATTTCAGGGTCTTTAATTCTTTAAATGCATTTGTTCAATGCGTGTTGTGTCAAAAAATGATAAAAATAGGCCTTGGGATGCATAATAAAAGGATTTAGGGACCTATTTTGAAGGGTAAAAATACATAAATGGAAGGTTACTAAAATAGGTCCAAATTAAGTGTGAAATTGTACTTTCACTTAGAAAGGAGTACAATTTTCTACACTACAATAATTTTACGAAAAATTTGTCACAAACATAACCTCAAGAACAAGGAAAATAAAATAAACAAAAGATTAAACCACTAAAGTTATAATATATAGTTATGTTTATTGTTATATATTATATTCTATGTAATATAAATTATTAAATATTGTTGGTTAACAGTTTTGTCACTGTGAAAAATCAACTAATTCACCCAACGAACAACGACAATATGCACCAACAAATGGAGAATTTGTTATGGGATTAACAATTATCCTCTATGTTTTAGAGGGGCAGCTCCCTCGTATGATGAATTTGGGGTTTTTTGGGGTATACTTTTGACCAGAAAGTAGGAAAGGGAAAGTTAACATTTGTGCATAACCATGACACAAATGCAATGGTAAACTTAAAATAGAAGAGGGACAAAAACAAATGACACATAGTTCATTGGTTACACACCTATGAATAATAATCAAGAAAATAAGCAGTAATTTCTTCCAAACATAAGAGTAGATATAAAATGCTTGGGACTCACAAATCTTAAACGCAAACATCCACAACTAGATATAATAGAAAATACACCAAAGAATGATTGTGTTTCACACAAGAAAACTTGTAGAAAAAAAAGAAAAGACAAATAAACACAAAGGTCAAAATATCTCCTTATTCATTTGATGAAATAAGAGCTCAGAGACTGTCATCTTTGTACAAGTGACCCTCTTGAAAGGAAAACACACTATTTTTTAAACTAGCAATCCCATCACTATCTTTCCCTAAAGCTCTTACAAGAGCTCCCCTCATCCGACACCAAAAAGATCCCCCTTGAATAATCGTACAAATATTTATAAGAAACTCCGTAAAAGAGAAGTCCCCCTCTTGAGGACACCAGGAGTCCTTTTAAGAAAAATGTCACCAAATAATGAAATGTGAAGAGTCATCAAATGTCTCTTCACATTTTACACTCTCTCCAACTTGTTCAAAGCAAATAAGACACTTTACTCTCCGAGGTACATATCACAAATTGCCTAGGCAATGATTATGTTGTTATCGAACCTATGGATTTCAACTATGAAGTTCATCATCATTCATTGTTTGAAGCTCCCTGATAAAATGACAAGTCTCGTGGTGTAGAAAGATCAGGATTTGCATGATATTGTCTGCACATAGCATAGATTAAGACTGTGCCAATGCTGAGAACCACAAATCTCACCCATGCTTCCTAATGTAGTTGGGCAAAAAAAAAGATGTTGAAAATATACTAGAAACTGGTAGCAAAGGAAATCCTGGACGAGAAAAGTCAAGAGGCTCTGTATATTCTTGCTTATGATGAAAAGCTACGACAGAGAAGATACAAATCCCATGTAAGCAGATGCATTTGTCGCCAAGAATTAATGTCAACCAGAGGTGTGGTAATATTTCCATCTTTGGTTTGGATCTCATCGAATGTGCCACTTTCTCGTTGACTAGCTGAATTGATAATATAGGAACAAAGGAGGAATCCTTTGTCTTACTAAAGCAAGAACTTCCTCTAGACAAGACGCAAGCAGCCCCATAACATGCTCCAAGTAAGAACCATTGACTTCTTTCACAAGGAGATCTATGTCATGTCTTACAAAAATTAGATCCTTTGGAATTGCAACAAGAGCCCCTTCACCACTAGTGCCGGAGGTTGCATTTCCCTTCCTACATGTAGCAAGTCCGGTTGACAACCACATTGAATACCTAGAAAGAAGTTGTGGTATCAAAAGAAGAAATTTATCTTCAATTGAAGCTATATAAACGTCATCTTGCCAACAACGATGCAAACATTCCAAAAGAACAATAGATTGCTTTATTGTTAAATTCAAAACTCCATCTTGATGATTCTGAGAATTATCTAATGGGATAATGCTACTTGTAGCCAATGCAGACTCCAAACAATTGGCAATTTCTTGAAATCTAAGTGTAAAGTAGGCTCGGAGATTCCACTGTTTCACAAAATCTATATAAACAGGTTGTAAATGAAATCCTCCAACTGCAAATTTCGATAAACAAAAGCCTTCAAGAAAAGTTACAACTCCATGCTTGATTTGTAGTTCATTAAAAACTATGTCAGTTTACAAGGAGAAAGCACCTGCTTTTCCTTTCTGAATGGCTGATAGAACCTCTTTCAATATTGAATTGGCTAAGAAATTAAAGACGTGTAATCCTGAATTTGCTGATGCAGCAATATCAAGTAAGAACTTGCAATCCTTCTCAACAAACTTCTTGATCTGTTGATAGTCTTCCTCAACTATATCAATAGAACCTCCAACTTCTTTCAAAAGGGTTGAAGGAATTACTTTTTGAATATATGGGACAACTCTAGTTGACCGAAAAGTTTCTTCTTCCCTATTAGTGTTATCAATTGCGGCATATGTACGAAGACAATTATAAATTACACTTTCATCATGACACTCCAAGCCAATTTCAAAGCAGCGACGCAAGCTCTTGTCTAGCGATAAACTAACACTATGTATCCTCTTATCCATATTTTGAATGAATGGAAGGTTTTGGGCATGAGCAATATAAAATTTCAATCTATTCATTTCACTTGCGATCCGTTCTAAGAGCATGCTTCGGGTCTCCTCAAGGTTTGCATCATTCTCAACAATCTCTACCACAATACCATTAGTAAAGGAGCTTTTGTTTCCTAGTTCAATGTGAGAAATAACTCCTCCTTCAGGCATGCTTTGCAACTCAACCATAAGTTTCTCTACCCTAGTAAATTTATCCTTTCACCATCACTTGCATCCGTCAAAGTATTTGACCTACTACTTGCTGTGAGATAATCAATTGTTTGGCAGACTTAGCTTCCAACCTATTTAGATTCTGCTGTTCAGACATGTCATCAAACTTTGATTCACGAAGATGTTTTGCACAAGACACTATCATGTTTTGAATTTTCTTGTGTGGGAGGCTTTACATTTCATCCTCCAACCCCAAGCTTTCTGACGGAAAGGACTTGTTGCATAAAAGGTGTGAAAGTGTATTTTCCACCAACTGTATTTTCTCCAAAACTGAGGCAGATAACTATGTATCTGACCTATTTAGTCAAGATTGTCAATGATAGCAGTGTATTCATCACTCTGATCTACCTTTTAGAGAGCATCTACCAATACACCATTTGGTCACACAATTCCTCAACATCTTTCCTGTGCTTGTATATTTATTGCACTATACAAGATCAATACCTAGTCAAAAATTAAAAACAATGACATTTCACAATAAAGGTGAAGCTTAAAACTTTCATGATTAAAAAAAGGGGTAATAAATATAAATAATATAAAATATATTTTAATAACACAAAAAAATTGGCATGTGGTAAGGTTTGTTGTTTTTGTACACAGGGCACGTGTAATTGGTTGTGTTTGGACTTAGTAGGCAATATTGATGTTTTTAAGCATTTGGTTTCAAAATAGTTCATGTGCCTTGTCTATGTTTCCATATTTTGCATACATGCCTACTAGAGCACTCAAAATGATAACATGCGAGAAAATCTCTCTTTATTCTTTGATTGATGTCCATATTGTGTCCAAAACTCCCATTTGGGCATAGGTAGGCAAGATGCTGGTGAAGATTGCAGGCTTGAACTTTATGGTTGTCTATTGCATTTGTTTGAAAGTTTGCAAGCCTTTTTAAAAGTCCATTTTGAGATCACATTTCTTTGAGACATCATGTGAAATAGGCGGCATGCTTGCATTGGTCCCCTCACATTGCTACTTGGCAAGGGTAGTCATGTTGTGTATTTCCCTCAAGGGCACGCGGAGTAGGTAATCATGATAGTATTTCCCTTCATTTTAGATCAATGTTTTCCTTTGAGACCACTCTCAAAACATGGTTTCTTTTTAAAAATTTGATCCACGTTTACAATGTTTCTCATGAATTTATTTGGGTTTTTCTTGAAGATAAAACAAAATGTATTTTCTCGGATGACTATGATTCTAGTGCTTGAAAACATGACATTTATGAACTAATATGTGTTGTTGCAAAACATAAGTAGGTGACTGCATCTGCAAACCAATAGATGCTTTCATATGATATTCCACCCCAAATCTTTTGTAGTCTCCTTAGTGTGAATGAGCTTTGTTTCTACACAATTAGTGTATGAAGAAATTGTTGATTTCTCATTGCACATGCTTGAGAATTGGGTTGTTCTTTAATTTTTTGAGATTTGTTTTTTCACTTTTATGATAGACAATTTAAACTCTAACATTTGCATGACTTTAAGGGGCTCTTTTTTGGGCCATTGCAAGGTTGATCAAGGGACTAAAGAGGTCCATACATAGTTGACATTAGTTCCTATTCCAGAGGTATTTTCCCCTGATACCAGAATAGATGCTTTCTTCTATTACTTTTGTGGAGTATATGGAATATTTGTCATGGAGTTGATACCTTTTTGTCACAACCAACAAAGAAACACTTCGAGGCAAAAGACAAGAAAGAACTCCAAGCTCTATGGAATGAACTCCAAGCTCCCCAAACTAAATTTGAATAGGCCACTGCACTTCCAAAACAGGTTATTCAACATACGCATAGGAGATCAAATGTAGGACTCTCCTCTTGACTAAAGTTTTGAAGCAATCTTAAAGGCATGTTATATTTCATATGTCTTTGACTCACTCTCAAGGTCATAATTATGATTTCTGAGAAGAGCAAGTGGATTTGAATATATTAAAAGTATTTGTAAATATTTGACCTTAGTTTTTGTAACCACGAAGGATTTGTCAAGGATGGGAGGTTGCTCACCTTTTCTAATTAAGATGGATGAGGTTGAATGCCAGTGTTGTTGACCACCCAGAATAGTAAGGGGGGTGGAGGGAAAGGGGAAGGAGGGGATGGAGGAGGAGGGGTTGGGTGAATCAGTATTCACTAAAATTCATTAACTTCATCAACTTAAACATCCATTCAAAGCATCACTTAAAACTTGTAGAAATGGAAAGGAACAATTAAAGCATGCATCATAACACATAACACAAGAACACCAAATTTACGTGGAAAACCCTTGAAAGGGAAAAACCATGGTGAGGATTAGCTCATAATATATTATAACCGGTTACAATGGATTTATAGAATGGTGGACTCACTATTCAGAATGAAAGAATGGCTCACTGCCTAGAATAAAAAAGATAGAAGAAAGGGTTGCTCACTGCCAAAGATGAATTGTTAACAATGCATCTGCAACATGTTGAAAGTACAACTCCAATTAAGCATAGAAAACTAACTTAACACACTTCATACTTCACCACTATCACACTTCACACTTCACTCTACATCAGATTGTACACACACACACTTGAACTACTTCAAATCATCCTTCACACAATGAATTAAACTTGTATATATACATACATCTCCCACAAACACCCAAATCATCAATTAGGTCGGCCTAAGTAGATGAAATGTGCAACCTCATAACCTGTCGGCACAAAACTCTAACACACATGCTTTGCAGAATAAACCAAAACATGTACAATCACCAAAATAAGTTGGCATGACCTATAATCACTCCCATAAATCCACGCATCCACCAACTGAATGTGAAATCGCGATGTGGACAGTGCCTCCGATGGATAGAATATTTGCAAGAATATTCTCCCATCGACCATCGCTTGTCGCTATAATGAGTTAGGCAATAGAAAAAATTTAGCGATGCAAAGAGTCCACGCGATGCGAAAGGTATGCAAGAGTCCATCGTGCATTGCGGAAAGGATTAAGTGAGCAAAACAACTTCAACGATGCACAAGATGTTAGCGATGCGAAGGGAAATAGGAGCCATCGTGCATCGTAGGAATGAAATGAAAGGAAAAATACTTGTAGCGATACGCGATGCATAAGAGATGGAACTCATCGCTCATCACGAAAATGGAAAGATATGTGATAAGCCTTCAATGATAAGTGATGCAAAGATTTTAACGACGACAATTTAGCACATGCACAAATGTTGTTCTTAAATAAGGGGCCGCCTAGGTATAACGAAGAATGGGTACATTAATATTTTCAACTTAGGAATGTAAGGCTAATTAGGCGCAAAAGGCCAACATGAGTTTATAACAAAAGTGCACACTAGGTTCAGGGGTCTAGGGTTTAAGCACATAACAGTTTTGGAAGCCCTATCCTACAAGTTCAAAACCCTATAAGACTTCAAAATTTCAAAAATGGCCATGGATTTCGCAAGTACCACCACGTATCACACATCATTCTAAAGAGGGCTCTCATCTCTGCTCAATTTTCAACAAGGTGCATTCTTTCAAAAGGATTCCTTGGTGAAATTTTCTTTCAAAAAAATCCCTTGGTGAAAGATTCTGAAAACTTCTTTTCACAAAGGAGCATTCTTTCCAAAGGATTCCTTGGCAAAAGATCTTTCAAAAGGATTCCTTGATGACAAAATCACTTGCTGTCTTTCAAAACGAGCATTCTTTCAAAAGGGTTCCTTGGTGTCTTGATGTCTTATGAAAATGATTCCCCAATGAAAGAACCCCTTTGTAAAAGTCTTTTTCAAAAGTTCTTTGGTGTCTTATAATTTGTCTTATATCTGATATTTGACAACCTTGTGTCTTGATGTTTGGATGTCTTATATCTTGGTGTCTAATTTGGGGGTAGCCTTATTGATAGGGAGGAGGTTGGAGGAATCAATCACTGATTCCTGCTCTAGGCCTTGCTTGTAAGACCTCCTTGGTGTTTTGTTTCATCACCTTAACCTATAGGATCCTACTCATGACTAGGTACCCCTGGTTCTCCTAGCCAACCCCACTACCTTCACATTTCCATCTACCAAGTCAACCTTGGTGCAATGCTTCAACTCTTCCTTAGCCCTTAATCTACCCTAAAGGCTAATCTATCCTCAACACTCCATTAGTTCTTGTAGGGGTGTAGAGATGTCTTCAATGGTTTCAAACCAACCTCCTAGGGTTCTTGAAGGTTCACCAAAACTCCACCTTTTCATTGCTCTCACCAAACCCTCATCTAGGGTTAAGAAGGCTACTAGCCCATGAGCCCCAATTAGGTCTCCATCACCAAAACAACTGGTTATTACTCAAAAATTTCAAAAGAACACCCCAATGTTTCTTCAAGGTCCTTGGCTCATATGAACACCTCTCAAAGATTTTTGAGGTCTTAAGCCTTAACTATCCATACAATGCTTAAACTTAAAAATGGACATTTCCTAGGGTTTTAAGCCATTTTCTGGCTGCTTCCAAACTGTCGAATTGTTCTCACATCAATTGAACTGATAGAGCTTTCTTCTTCATGTGGCAACTAGGTAAGACACCTGCCTACCACCTCCAAAAGGAACTTTATAAAGAACTTGTCACTCCTGCAAGTTATGTGCTCTGCACTTCTTGCCTTCCCAACCAGGCACCTTTCTGGCTCACCTAGGGCAAGATTTTGCCAACAGCTCCTATGTTCCCACAAACCCTAAATCCTACCATATTTACACACATGGAGTCTAGTCACTATTCCCAAAGGGCCGTACAATTTGTACGGTGGGAAAGTGAACTAAATCTCCATTTGCTCAAGACTGCCTAGTTCAGACCAGCAACAATGTGGAATTCAAAGTAATTACAAACGGTGCTTGAAAATGAATAAAGCAACTATCTAATGACACACAAAGCCTGTATAAACACCACTCTACATCCTACACGGGTCTTGGTGCTATGATCAATCCATTAAAGCGACCCCACAATGCAAAAATCAGAAAATCTCCACTAAACACAATTAACTCTTCTTGAATTCAAAACTTCAACAAATTCCAATGCTTCCAACCTTGCTCAGGTCAAGGCAACCCCTATATAGGGTCTCAAAACAGTTAAGCTCGGCCTTAACCACTCCTTGGCCGCTTGTATGCTAATCCTAGTAAGGCAAAGTTGCAAAATGGAACATTTTGCAACTTCTTGCTAATTTCCTAGAAACTGAGTAAAAGGATTCCAAAACTCATGAAACCTTCCAAACATCAATCTAATGATCAAACTTAATCCTAAGCTATCTCATCTATCCAATGGTCAACATGACCTTCATGGTAAACATCAAAACCAAAAGAAATGCATCCTAGACTTCCTGAATGCCTAGTGTTTCCTAGGTGAACTATGGGGTGCTCCTGCACCACTTACTAGACCTGTCTTATATCTGATATTTGACATCCTTGTGTCTTGATGTCTAGATGTCTTATATCTTAGCGCCTAACGTGGGGGCAACCTGACTAGACCTGTCTTTTCTATGACTATCTTGCAATGCGGTTTGCAACAGCCACAAGCCTACATACTTGTTCTATGGACCCTAGCCATACTGGCCATACTTATCAGCATCGCCTTATATCTGATCAGATTGTGTCTTATGATTGTGTCTATTTTTTGTTTTTTTGCCAAACATGTTTGTCTGCAGCTAACACGTTTGTGGTGAGATTGCAACTAGCTTTGCAAGATCAAAGACCCATGTCCTTTTCGCATTCTGGTGAAGCCCCTTTCATGCCAGATATACTGGGTCAAAGGACTATTTCCTCTCCTTTTCAATATATTCTCTTCAATCTCTTTCTACTTTAGCTCACATATGCATTGACACATATGTTCGCTAAAGTGGGGGCAAAATGTTGAGGCGTAAAATTGCACCCTAGTGCAATTTCCCACAACATCACCTTCACCAAAGCCTTATAAGGAAGATGAAAAAATCCTCCACCTTTACCCTTCATTCCCACACATGCTTTGTCATTTTCCACGGTGAGGGAATTTTTATCGCAGACGCCTCCGTGCTGCACAAACCCTTCATTCCTACACATGCTTTGTCATTTTCTACAGCGAGGGATTGTTTGTGCAGTGAGTTAACATCCTGACAAGATTCTCGGGTCAGTGGACATTGGGATGTTATGATTCTTTGCTACCCTACGAAATGTAACGCTTCCTACGAACCTTGACCGCCCAAAAACGTCTCTTTGCCTCCAAAATAGCTTTTGAACTTACCTCTCTCAATTCCATTCATTCCATTCGTTTAATCACACATGCTTCTTGCTCATTTCACTCTACACTCACTCCATTCTTCCATTCTACACCATTGTTCTTGTTGCTTCTTGCTTCTAAACCATTGTTTCTCACAGGTTTCAAGCCTTATGTTATTGGCACTATCATCTTACGCTCTCAAGGCTTTCTTCCTTCCTCTCTCAACTTCTCCAAGCATGTAGAAGGGAGGGTAACATCTACTTTATTGCATTGTTTTACTTATAGTTTAGCATATAAATTGCGCCTATACTTTCTATAAGTTCCATCTATTACGTTTCTTTATCATTTTTCTCTCTATCGTTGCATATCGATTGTCCATGGAGGTGGAAACACCAAAGTGAGGGTTTGACTAAGGCAAACTCTAAAACACAACCCCAACATTTTTTTTGTCTCCATGTGTGTAGGTACTTTGTTCGTGTGGAGCTTGTGGAAGGCTGGACCACCCGCAAGTTGGATTTCTACTACCCTTCTCTACATTTTGTTACAATCAATTTATCTTTTTAAGTTATAGTATTCTTCTTGTTATAATTAGTTTATTTCATGCGTTAGGAGCATTCTGTCAACTATTTAAACTGTTGGATTACGGTTTTTGGATTATTAGCACACCTCATGTGTTGCTAATTGTAAACCATGTTCTCAATCCGTATGAGACGCCAGGATATCCTTGAGATGGTAGCGCACCGTACTATAGTTTGAGTCCCACGTTGCCATCCTCTGACTAAGAGCCAGTTAGTCTGCAATCTACAAGTTTTGTGGTTTGCTCACCCAATTCCTGAAATCCTCCAACCCTAAAAACATAAGCAGTGTCTAGTTTGTCTTCCATCTGCTACACTGTTTTCCTATCTTTGCCATTGAGGTAGTTGAGGGAAATTTGCTACCTGCTAACTCTTCCTTGTCCTAGAGACATCGGAGTAGCGAATCCCCTCTACAAATGGAGCAACTACTGTTTAGGAATTGAAAATAAGCTATGAAGAAAAAAGGGGCTAAAAATAAGCAATAATTGCATATTGCCAAAAATGTCATGTGGCTCCACAATTTTTTTCCCCTTTTTCTTAATATTTGTTTCCAACAAAAAAAATCAATTTTTAGCTACACAAATTATTATTAATACTATAAATACAAATTTAAGATGACTGTTTAAAAATGAGCAGAAAAATCTCCACAAATAATTCCTATATAAGTTGAGCAGTGAGTGTTAACCAAAATAAGCTAAGCAACAACATGGGAACCTGCCCTTGTGAAAAAAACGGGGGCTGGAAATAAACAACTGCATGTTAAGAAAAATGTCACATGGCTCCATAAATTTCTTTCCCTCTTTTTCATTTGCCTTCAACTTCTCACTCCATATTTTACCCACATAAATTATTATTATTACTATTCATTCATACATGTAAAAAAAATTATACATTTCAAAAAATATATTTAAAATGAGTGCTAAAAAATATGCAGTAAAATTAAATATTCATGGAGCCACCAGCTTCACAAATTACTCCAAAAAAATTGAGCAATATCTGCTACCCAAAATAAGTTGCATGGTCCCTGGCCTAAGGAACATTTGTGCAGATAGTCTTCTAAAGTGAATGTAGTTAAACTCTCAAACTTGAATCAATGACCAAAGTTGCTCATCTACAACATTTCCATTTTAGCTAGCAATGAAACAGTAAACGTCAGTTTTTCCTAAATCTTTCTGTGACAGAGATCATGCAAAAAATAATCCCCGGCCTGCAATTGGTATGCATCGCAAACACAACTAACCATGTTAATATTTAACTTTATTTGTGTCTCGAGCTACAAAAATCAATATCTATTGGTACACTCAGGGTTGCACTCAAAACTAGCAGATTATGTGAATTAATTAAACAGTTGATGATACCCATTAGTGCTGGTGACAATTAGAAAACTGAATTTTACTAAAATGAATAAGGATAAATCATGTACAAGCTCGAAATACTGTAGGTTGGGCAGCACACCTTTACCTATCTTTACATTCATGAATTGGGTTGACGTTCCTCCCAATTTGTCTGTGCATTGGAGCAAAAATACTTGTTGCATATACATTTTATCAAATATTAGGAACACCTATAAAGTGTCTCTGCAATCTGATGCTACAGATATCTAAGAATAGGAATCTGATTAATCCAGGAATATCCGGATGTCAACTAAACCAATTAAGAATAGGAATCTGATTAATCCGGGAATATCCGGATGTCAACTAAACCAATTAAACTGGTTATTGTGGATCTTGGAAACTTCTTGCAAGAAATTTTCTGAATATTTATCATGGTAGAAGGCCAAGTGTTAGAATTTCATACTTGACAATTCATAGCTAAAGATTAAATTGATGCATATCAGCTACAAAGCTATCTCAACTAGAAAATATTCTGAATAATAATTAGAATAGTTGAAATAAGAAAGTGAAGTTTACATTGTCCAGCAGGTCACGATCTAGAGGTAAGGCAAAGCAATCATTATGATGATGACCTGAATTCAAACTCCTGCAAGGTGTGCTTCCCATCTTTATGCAGCCATGATAATGCAGACCTCTCAGATGAAGCCAAATGCGAGTCCCAAGAGAATTCCACTTTGCATCAGATAAGGCTGGTGGGTCAGTGCTTACCAATTTATTGAAAAAAAACAGAGAGTTTAAACTTTATACATCCACAATACTTTAAAAAGTAATCAATATGATTAAAATACCATGCTTAAAAATTCATTTATCATCTATTCATAAAACATGATGAAAAGATTGACAAGAATCAGTATTTTCAAGCATAGGAAATAAATAGTGATTTTAAGTTCCGGTTTCATAAAAGCAGGGGGAGCCCTTTTAATTATTACTGAAAAATGGCTTTAATGTCTCAAAGCAGTCAATTCCGCACTGCAGCCAGACAATTTTCAACCAAGCTGAAAGAATGTTTCAATTCACACCATTAGGTGTGTTACCTGCACACCTAACAAATAGAATAATGCTCAAAAGAGATTTAAAATGTAGCAGCAATACAATGCCAAGAATATAACTAGTTATTCATTTGATTTTTCTTTACAACCAGCACATATTCTAAAACTTGCATTGACAGAAATCGCACCCTTTAAAAAGAATTTAAGGGCTTTTTCTGGGAACTGAAGGCAACGCTCTCTTAATGGCTTTCTAATCAATAACACATCATATTGCAATTGAATACAGATTCCAGCACGATTCAGATAAGACTATTCTAATATCAAACGCCTTGAACATGCAAAACTCAAAAGCATGGCTCTTCATTGAATAATATAGTTAACTCCTCCAGCCTCTAGAACGATTTAGAATAGAGAGTCCAACTAGGTCTCTGACTTTCTAAAAGACAAATTCTAGTATGCCTTGACGTTATATAACAGTTAAACCATCAAACCTTCAACAAATATGATGACCTGACAACAAATATGGTGCTTAACAGCCAAATATTTGTCTTGATTATATATAATTTTGTCATGATAGAGGGAAACCCTACTTGTGATAGTAGAGTTGTAAAAGGGTTAATAACTTTATTGTGCTCACTAGGAAACCACAATGCTACATATTTTCTTAAGGGATCAAGTGATGACCTTGATAAATATCAGCATGAGATGGAAGGAAGTACTGAGGGTTCAAACACCATATGATGAATCTTTGAATTAATACTTGTGATATGTAAATGATTACCTATTAAATAGCTGTCATATGGTATGTTTCTAGAGATAAGTTGCTGGATGAGAACATAAACGATCCTGGTACTTTATGCACTATCATGTTATGTTGTTAATTACCAATAGCAAGCAGATTAAATCTGTTTCGTCTGTCAATAAGTTGAGTATGCATTGTGGTCAGGGCCTTGAACTACAAACCTTCTGAGAAATTCTAGGCATCGACAAAATCAATAAGAAACAAAATCACAAACTTTTGCTCATACGAGAATTAGATATGAAGGCATCGCTCTTATTGTACTCAATTCTTACTTCCAACAAAAGAGTCATGCCCCACCAAGTACCATGATCACAGCCCCTTAAAACTATAATCACAGGCAAATTAAATAAAGGGCACCAAGCGATTCTATAAAGGATTTAATTACAATTAAATTAAGAGATTTAAGGCAGTGGTTAAAGATAAAGGGTTGTAACCCTTCCAAGGGTGGCAATGGTGAAAGAAAGAAGAAGGGAAGAAAGAAAGAATTAAGAATAAATATTATGTGACTCTTAATGTGAAAGATGGTGACTTCTAAAGTGAAAGATTAAGGTTGTGACTCCCTCAATAATAAGATATAAAAAGGAGATCATTTCCTTGTGGAGAAGGCATCAAGTTGAAAAAGGAAAAATAGGGATAAGAAATATAAGCCATCTCTTTGGAATAGAGATTGAGAACAGCCATTGATAATATTCTGAAATATAATTGGTGGCAGCCATTTGTAATGTCCCCTTTTGGTATTGCCCTAAATCTTGCCCTAGAATCACAAGTTTAATGTAGTTAGGGTAATAACTTACCACTTAAATGCTTCAAACAAGATAAATCTTGGTTTTAGGTCCTGCAATCATGTTAGATAATATTGGAAATATAATTCATGTGATCAGAACATAATAAATGCCTTATCTATTTAAAATACATAACTATTCCAAGACTATCTAAACTACCAATATCCATAATGCATAGTGGAAGTTTTAATCACAACAGGACTTGGATGAGAAGCAGGATAAGTCTGCCTAAAGCTATCCATCTAAGCCCAAGAGCACAAGTGTCCGACCAAAATAACCCACCCCTTGGCCCCAAGCGGCAGGAACGTCCGAACCAAGACAATTCCACCCTTGAGGTGAGCTACTTAGTGGATACACGTGTATTTGCTTTTCCTATCCATGATGTCTTGTCCATTCCTCTTATGATTGCAATTCCTTGAATCCATCCTAACAACCAATCATAGTTTGGCTTGATAAGAAAGCCTTGAAAGGGGTGCCTGTAAACTACTCAACCCATCTAACCCCAAGAGCACGAGCGTCCGACCAAGACAACCCACGCCTTGGCCCCAAGCGGCAAGAACGTCCGAACCAAGACAATTCCACCCTTGAAGTGGGCTACTTAGCATGGGGGAGCCCGTAGACCGCATCCTCCTAACTTGCTTCCTTCAACCATACATTTGATTGATCATAGAATAAGGACATACATATATATATATATATATATATACAATCTATTCATTTTTATATTAAAAAGTCATAATTACTTATAAGGCTCAATAATTGTTGTAAGCATCAGTATTGCATAATCGTAAATTATATATATATATATATTCTTTACTCATTGCATATTATTCATTATAAAATTTATCTATATCTATGTATATATACCTTTATGTCTATCAAATAATATATATATTAAATAACTTTATCATCCAATGCATATCAGTCACAGATTGTATCACTGTTGCTACTGTTCTGAGTGCAGATCCTATTTCTGAATGTTTTCCCATATAATGATCCATATCTGCAATTACATTTCTTAACTTCATTCCATACCCCTGTCCTTACAATATGATCTCCCTTTATATCCCACGGTGGGGACAAGACATGACTATTCAATCCCAATCGATGTCTTCTTAGTGATTACTGATTGTTATCTTGATCGCTGCCTGTGGTATGTTAACATCCTTATCGCTGCCTTCTAATTGCTTACTATTGTCTATACGAATCGCTGGCCCTTGGGAAACGCTACCTTTTGCAATCATTTCATTACAATTAATAATGCTTGCTGTTTGTTTTTGCCCCTTGGAAACTATTTAATCGCTGCACTTTTATAATATATATATATAATATGGCATCCAGTAAATTCACCGTCAGCAATTCATCGCGGGAAAATTCACCGCCAACAATTCACCACGGGAAAATTCACCACCATGACAAATTCACCACCAAAGAATCACACCACTGGAAAATTAATTCAAACTTCTAATGTGATGAATTTAAAAGTGGAATTGCTTTGCAGGAATTTTCCTTGAGGTGAATTTGTCATTGCCGGGTGGCAATTTTCCTCGCCATTATCTATTATATGCAAGTGTTCCACGGGACGCCCCGAAAACCACCCGCCCGAGACGGGACGCTCGGCGGGAGACTAGAAACGCCCCTCCGCCTGGCCCCTCAAGCTCCCATTAGTCTCTCAAGTCCCTCTGGGATACTGTGGAAACTCCGGGAGACCTGTGAAACTGGGAGACTCTGCAGTCCCCTCCACCCAAGGAAACTCCAAGGAAACTTCTGGGAGACTCAAGGGAAACTTCTAGGAGACTCCAAGCAAAATCTGGGAGACTCAAAGGAAACTTCTAGGAGACTTCCAGAGGCATGAGGCCATTAGCCTAGAGCCATTTACTATTAGCATTTACTATTTTGTACTCTGTTTTTGAAGTTTTGAAGTTTGAACATTGATGATACAGGGATAGTTGATTGTAGTTATGATTCATGAATCATGATTATGGAACTCAAATTATGAAACATCTAGTTCTTGTTGCATTTTCCAATGTCTATATTTTCATTTGGATTTTCAAAGTTCAATGGTTCACTAGTTCAATGAAATGATATATCATTGCAATGTGTTCAATGTGTTATTGTGTTTAAACTTTAAACTTTTAAGTTTTAAGTTTTGTTTTTATGTGTTAACTTTACTTATTCCTTAGGCTTCTACAGTTATATAATTATATTGTTATACATCTTTTTATAACTAATTTTTTAAGTACTATATGTATTTCAGCGCCCGCCTCCCACTCACCTCCCCCGCCCGCTGGGCCCCGCCGGCCCCCAAAACTTAGGCCCTTGCCTCTCATTCAAACGCGGCCCGCCCTGCCCCGCCCGAAACTGGGAACATCATTATATGTTTTATTAGTAATATATTAATTTTATATTAACAATATCCACATCACTAGCGCTGGACTATAACCATAACATCTAAACTGTCACCACATCTTTACATCTAGACTGTCATCCCACTCCCATCTCCATCTGGCAACCCTATGCTACGAATTAAGATAAACCACCACCAAGTCAAGAAGTATTTATTTAGAAATATTCTAGCAAATTCCCTGAGGAATCATATCTTGAATTTGTGAAGTGTCTTGCAAATAGGAAGGACGGCCAACCTTCCGAATTCACGAGAGCTGCAGGGCTAGAAATTCTTTATATCAAGCATGCCACCCTGAGATGGATGGATTAGGGATCCTGCCATGCTTGTGAGCATAGAGGCCAAATGGACCAAAAATCCATTCCATGCTCTTGGGCTTGGTTGAAGAGGACAGTCTTCGTAAGGCTTATCAAGCACGCCACCCCGAGATGGCTGGATTGGAGGTTCTGCCATACTTGTGGGCCGGGAGGCCGAATGGCCAAAAATCCAATTTTGTGCTCTTGGGCTTGGTTGAGGAGGACGGCCAGCCTCCAAGGTGGACTAAGGGATGGAAGGTCAGCCCACCTTCCATGCTCTCGCAATACAAGGACGACCAGCCTTGCGATTGCCGTTTGCAAACATTACCAAGGAGTTCATGATGTGATTGGCTGTCAGGAATATCATGTGATGCATTGATCCAAATATTAATTATATTATGATTTATTGATCTAAATATTATGATGTTCTATGTATAGATATGAGTATTATCATACTTGTTACCTAATATTACTAATACCAGTTCTTAGTGAATAATATTGTTTTGCAGGCCTAAATTAGGAATTTCCCAAAAGGGGACATTACAAACAACAAAAATGGTTTGTACTAAAAATACATGGGTAGTCTACAAAAGAAGTATAGAAACTCAGCAATTTCTTTCACTCTAATCACATACCATTTACATAGGAGTATCTGCAATGTATCTTGCAGGAAGCTTGCAGCCTTTATCCAGAAGGCAATCACTGCACTGAATTGTGAGCAATATAGTATCTCAAAAATTAAAATGTAAATTACACGCAAAGTTCCTCTGAGACTAGCATTTTGCTTTCCTTAACAGCACCGACTAACCTAAATACACTGTTTAGGCAGTGCAATAATCAGAATGGTAAATAAGAAAAAGTTGATCGAGGGCATTAGTTGCAAGCCACCTGGTTATGATTACATCAGTTGCAGCTTTCTGTTTGTGAAGATGCCCCCTACAAGAAACTGGAAACTAAACAGAAAAACGTTTTAACTGAGAAACTAAGGTTGTAAGTTTTTAATGGTAAAAAAACTGTGTTACCGGGTTCGCCCTTGGGAGGCCTGGTTCAGGTTCGGGTTCGATGCTGGTACGGGTCCTGGTTCGGTCCCTCTGTGGATCCAACCAGGGTTTGCTTTTTTGAGGACCGGTTCACCCATGCAAAACCCAGGCGAACCCAAGAAGAACCAAGGTCGAACCCAGGCAAACCCAAGGCGAACCAGCATGTTTGGGCGCCCAAAAAGTGTTTTTTTTTGCATTTTTTTAATATTTTCTGCAGTTTGACTTTGACCCACACCCAAGGAAACCCTAAAAGTGACCTCTAAAACACTTTAAACACCTAAACTACCTCATTTTTATTCATTTGTTTTGCAAATGAACATTTTCATTCCAAGAGGCTGATTTCTCATTTTTGCTTGTTGGATTGACAAAAGGAGTTGAAGATTGATCATTGAAGCTTCTACAAACAACTGCATTGCCATTCCTACAGATTTGCAAGTGTTCATTGGCTGCCACAAAGATTATTGAAGGATATTTATACAAAGAGGTAAGTTTTTCTCATTTTTTTTTGAGTTTTTTCATCCATTTTTTTGTTTTACAAACCAGAAACTTTGTTTTGTTTCATTTTATGATTTATCTATGTTTTTTCTTTCCATTCTTCTATGAATGTAAAAGAGCTAGGTTTTATAAAATTATAATATTTTGTTTTCATTCAAATTTTGAATGTGTTAATTGCAAAACAAATTGCCATAGGAATCACAATGTCAATGGGTTCTACCTCCGGCTCCATAGCTAAACCAAACTCAAAGTTCAAAACCCAAATTCTCCTCTATGGAAGTATGTTGAAATGATACAACAGATTTGTTACATCCCACCCTAGTGGCTTTATAAACACTTTTACTTTCTTGTTATATGAATGATGAATGATGCAAATGTTGAGTTACCAATGCATGATTTGTGGAAATTTTATGATTGTGTTCTGATAACGCAACAGAAATATGTGCTATGATATATTCAGGATGAATAAGATGTGTTGATGCCCTAGAAAGAAAGTTTAATTTTGCAATCAACCAATTTTCAGCTGTTTGGAGCTGGATGGATCCTAGAGGAGGGAGGTATCATCTGGCAGAGAGGTAACAAGCAAAATCCTCAATCACCCATCCCAATGAGTCAATCTAGGGATCTCTGTCCAGGCAGTTTGGCCCTGCCTGTAGGTCATCAAGAGGATCCCAGAGGTGGTTTTTCTTGGCCAAGGAAAATAGTTTAAACCAGCCTTCTATTTCGGTCAATCACTCAGCTTTTGCACGTAATTCAAGTATTTTGTGGTTACCGCCTCACAGCGAATTCGCCTAATAGCGTTATATATATTTATATATCACATACATAATAACACACAACAACACTGTCATGAATCATTTATACTATCCTGAAATTAGAACCTAGTGAATAATACCTTTGCCGACAAACATCCAGAGATGAGAGCAGCCAAAACATGTAACTTTGCCACCCATCACCTCCAATGTAAGTAAATTAATTATATTTATAAATTAAAAAAAAAAACAGTAATAAAAATACTACTGCCAGATTTTGGAAGATAAGGAACTCATAGCTAAATTAGTTATTCTTTTTATATTTAACCCCATATTCACTCGGAATGGGGGGAGATAAATAAATCTTCTTGAATATAATTTTCTTTAAGCCGATCTTCCTGCTGGTGGACGTGGTTAAAATCTTTGAAGGAAGATCCCTAAATTCGCGTGTATGGTGGTCGTGGAAATGAGGAAAAGAAGTGGTAGCTGGTCGAAGGTAATAAAGTTCTTTCTGGACGTAAATGTGAAAGGATCTTACCTTGGCCGTTGGTTCAGGAAATTGAATGGAGCAAATCGGTGAAGTCCTAATAAATACCTGGAAACAAACCACCACGGATATGTTGTTTTGGGAAAAGAGACTGGAGGAGAGTGGAAGGGAGAGGTGATTGCAAATCAGAGAAAGAAACCGGTGATGGTGGTTGAGGAAGAAACACGGGTGATCAAAGATGATTGGGAAGCTAGGAGCGGGAGGCTAAGAATAGAGCCGCCCGGGGAGCTGTGGGCTCTCAATTTGAAGCAAGGAGAAGGACGACTTCAATTGTGGTTGAGCTGAGCTGGAAACTTCAACTGCATTTCTCTTCCAACTTTCTTCGGCAAAGAATTCTTGCTCCGGGTTTCTTCAACAAGCACGTTTTGTCTTTAAGCTCTTTCATTTAGAACAAAGAGAAGATTATTTAAGGAATTGCAATAGATGAGAATGCATGAAATTTCAGACTTTGCCATGATAAGAAATCTGAGGGTGATTTTGTCTCAAGGTTGTTTTATTCTTCCTTTAAGTCTCTAGCTTGATATTTTTCTTGAAAAGACGGTCTGGCTGTACAGACAAAATTCTTGGTGAACACAAGATGTAACTTCACTGTTGTTAGTTGGGTTAGAAGGATGACATTTCCGGTTTAGCATTGGCAAGACTAACATCTATAGGTTAAATTGAGCTTCTAGACAGATTGGTGAACAATTATTCTAAGTCTTGTTTCTGTTGTAGCTTGAAACGATGGAAGAAAAAGGTGCAAGTCAAACCAGTTAGGTAGAACTTAACCATGAATGGCAAAATGCACCTCAACAAACTGAATGTAAAGTAGCTTACTAATGGAAAAGTTTCTTAGTTATTTAAGATAAATAAAGAACTATGTGAGGTCTTGGTGTTTTATTTCAATTTAAACAAAACAAATGTAGAAAAATCCTTTTTGATTTTAAGGCTCGGTGGCCGAGAGGCAATATGGTCAGAAAGCTTTGAACTGCCCGGCTGTCAAGACCTTGCCAAGGCACCCTCTTGGGTCCCAGACTCATTGACGCACAATAAGAGTTGTTAGTCGATATCTTACTGTAGCCGGGTCGAGTCGGGTCACGAGTCGAGGCCAATGGTTAATAAATAATTATAGATTAGTAAAGAATACCGAAAACATTACGTTCAGATTAATGTTAATGTTGTTATGAAACGCCGTGGCCTGGTTATCTAACCACCGCTATACATGTAGTCGTTGGCCACTGGGAGAACTAAGAAATCGAGCCCTTGTCACGATGCCTAGAATCCACCGTACACTGGTGGACAATACGACATTTGATGATGAACAAAGCTCGGCATTCAAAACGATATACATCTTCAATCACTGCTTTATCCCATGCGTTCCGCATTACCACTAAGAGCAGAATTCCATCTGTGAGACAAAACAAGAGGCTAATTGATACCAAACCTAGATTATGGGTACTAGTACTGCGGGCGGCGGTGTAGCCAAAAGAATGTGTATTAATTGTGCAAACCCTAGCCTCGGGTATGTCAGTCACACATGGCAGGTAGCCAAGAAGAGTTGTGTAGGGTAATTGAGCCTTAAGTAGGTCAAGTGTATTGCCCTAGGACAAGTGTCCTGACACGAGTAAGTGATGGAGAAATAATCTCCAGAAGCCCTAGTTTAGAAGAGCATTTCCAAGTCGAGCAGTGTGGGTGAGTAGTACAGTAGTACAAGCTATGGCCATAGTAGGTGCAGGTGCCACTGACTGCACCTAGTACTCACACGTAACCCAGATACCTAACTAGCTAGAATTGCCTGCTTAGTAGGAAGGAATCCTTAGTAGTCAAGCAAAGTCAGTTAGGTAGGGTTTTACCACCAAAGCTCAAATGGTTGTTCGAGGGATTTTCCAACATCACCTTTCGTAAGAAGGGAAGGGCCCCCTTCCAGTTAGGAAGGTGTGTGCGGGGGACTGAACAAGTCCGTGGATGGTGGAAAAGCACTCAAATGATGCCTTATCGACATGGTTATGAATGGTAGCCCTGAAGACGCAATCAGAAAGTGAGTAATTTCTAAACCATTTATACTTTGTAAATGAAACCGCTCATTTATGCGTTTATGATGGAGAAATGTTACTTTGATTAATCGATATGATTAAACAAAATATTTCTAAATGTTACAAGCGTTTCAAAAAAAATGCCTTCTTGACAGAACATTTTGTTTTGTTCTATGTAATGTGATTCTAACATGTGGTATCAGAGCAAGGTCGCATGCTAGGGCCTATGAGTCCACTATGCAACAATAGATTGTGCTTATGAAACTAACGTGAATCATCTTGTACCAGACATGGTACGCATCAAGTAGACCGCGTGTAAGTCCATTGCAAGAAACACTTGTTATCTGCAATGCAAAAAGGAGCGGGAAGCTTTGACAAAAACCGTGGAAGGAAAGAATGTGGACGGCAAGGGTTGGCTTCCGGATAATGAAACCTTGTCCCGTGCTATGGAGAGAATTCGGGATGTGAAAGCTGAAATTAAATGGTTTGAAAGAGCAGCAGCCAGTGTCCAAGCAGATTTGGACAAGAGATTGTCTCCAACTCAACGTATACCAAGTGAGAGCAGCTGCAATAATCCAACTAAAAGACCTCGGAATGAAGAGGAGCACCTGGGTATGCGTCCACCCCCCGAGATTATTGTAATAAGTTCTGATGAGTCAGAGGACTATACACCTTTGACTCCTAATCAAGAGAAACCTTTATCCTATTTATGTATGCCAATGAGCTGATGAATAAAACAATAGGCAATGTTGCTTAATGAATACATGTGTGTATGTGGTGTACCTTTGAGATTGGCAATTTAAACTCTAATGATAAGGGATTATGCACTTAAAGTAACTAAACTATGTTATGAAAAATTGATATGTATGTGCAATCAAATGAGATTGAACTTTAAACTAATACAACTTTTAATTATAACTACAGGAAGTAGATAATCATTAACGATGCGAACACGTAGTAACCCTAAAGGAAGACGAGAAGTGGGCTAGTCTTCTGGCAATCTTGAGAATAAAATTGACTAGTTACTAGCACTATTGCAAGACACGAGAGCTAGAGTGACTCATTTGGAATCTGAAAGAGCTAGAAAGGAACCCTCAAGGGGGGGAGATACAGAAAGCCGTGGTGAAGAATCCATTCCTAGTGAGCAAGAGGATGAGACGGTGGAGGAACCCATAACTCTGAAAAAGATAGGATGGCATTGGAGCTAACCCGGGATATGAGGAAGGTGATACCCCCGAAATTTGACGGGGCAGAATCCGATGATGCCACTGAAGCGTGGCTTGTAGAAATGGAGAAGTATTTTGAAATCAAGGATTATACTGAGGATAAAAAAGCGTTATGGGGAGCTTATCAATTGTCTAGAGAAGCATCCACATGGTGGACCAGTAAGAAGATGGAATTAGGGCCTAAGGTCAAGGGGCTATCATGGACGGAGTTTGTAGCTATATTCAGACAGAGATGGCTTCCCCGGCTATTTTATGACCAAAAACTAAGTAAGTTCCACCATTTGACACAGGGGGATCTCTCGGTCAATCAGTACTAGGAGAAGTTTATCAGACTCCTGAAATATGTACCGCAATATCATGGAGATGAATACTTCCGGGTTCGGAAGTTCATTCTTGGACTAAAACCCCAGATTGGGGGACAAGTGGATCTGTTGGGTCCAACTACTATGGACCAAGCTTATGAAAAGGCCATTAAATAGGAACAAAGGCTGCAGTCCATGGCTACAGACAGGGAGAAGAAGAAAAAGGATAAATTGTCTGCAAATCCGAAGCCATTTAAGAAGAAGGGGGACAAGCACGAAGGCCAACACAAGAATGATAGAGGGCACAAAGATCAAAAAAGTTGGGATCGTAGGGACAGGAAGGCTGGAAATAATCAAGGTAACAATAATAAGAAAAATCAGGATGTTGGAAGATCCACTGAGAGAAGGGATCCACCTGGAGGTTGTTTCACATGTGGTGGGGACCACTACGCCAACCAATGCCCTACAAAATCAGCTGGGCCATCTTTCCGAGGAAATTCCTTCCTTCACAGCAAACTGCGTTCCAACAGTGCATCCACGCAACAGTGGACAATCGACAAGCTAAATGTCAGATCACACCAATTGAGACCTCAGGTAAGCTATTTGGAACCCCAGTAACAATCCTAATTGACACAGGAGCTACAAAATGTTTTGTATCACCTAGAGTTTTGAATAAAATATCTAGAAGGGTGGGTTATATGCAAAACACTTGGTCTGTGGAATATGCCAACCAGTCCAAGGCTCAAGTAGAGCAATGTTTGTTTGAGGCCCAAATTGATTTGCCCAACTTCTCTACGAAAGTGAATCTTTATGTAGCTCCCCTAGGTGCTTACGATGTTATCCTAGGAATCAATTGGCTATGGAGGCACAAAGCTCAAGTTGATTTTTTTCAAAAACTATGGAGTGTTTAGATGACTAGGGTCATAAAGCATTCATTCAAGGGACTGTAAGACCAATTAAAATAAGGCAAATATCCACAATGCAATTAAAAAGGGCCAGACGCAAGGGTTGTCGAGTTTTCGCAGTTAAGATGGAGGAGGTAGTGGAACCTAGTGAAACCCAGGAGGCAATCTCCTTTGATGATTTGATGTTTTTTGAATCGCAAAAAACTGCAATGGAGGGTTGTGAGAAAGTTTCAGGAAGAAAAGATTCTAAATGGGAAAAATACCCCTACCTCAAGGAATTTGCTGATGCATTTCCGGAGGAGTTACCTGGTTTGCCACCCAGAAGAGCATTCGACTTCACCATTGATATCCAACCTGGGGCTGAACCAATATCTAAAGCACCATATTGAATGACAACTACTAAATTGATGGAGTTGAAAGCTCAGCTGTAGGAACTCTTTGAAAAGGGTTTAATCCGACCCAATGTTTCACCTTGGGGGCCTCCAGTTATTTTTGTTAAAAAGGATGGTACCCTGAGGCTATGCATTGATTACAGAATGCTCAATAATGTAACTATCAAGAACAGATACCCCATACCGCGTATTGATGACCTTTTTGATCAGATGCGAGGAGCAACAGTGTTTTCCAAGATTGATCTCCGGTTTGGATACCATCAATTGAGATTGAAAGAGGAGGATATCCATAAAAATAGCTTTTAAAACAAGATATGGGCATTATGAATTCATGGTCTTACCCTTCGGGTTAACAAATGCCCCAGTAGCCTTTATGAACTTGATGAACAATGTGTTTCGGGACTGCCTAGATAAGTTTGTCCTAGTGTTTTTGGACAATATTTTGATTTACTCCAAAAACAAGGAAGAGCACCTACAGCATCTGCACTTTGTGCTTCAGAGGCTGAAAGAAAATAAATTTTACGGCAAGTTGTCCAAATGCTCATTTTTCCAAAAGGAAGTGCAGTACCTAGGGCACATTATTTCCGCTGAGGGAATTGCTGCAGACCCAGCTAAAATCAAGGCCATTTTGGAATGGCCGAAACTGAAAAATGTGCAAGAGGTCCGAAGCTTTATGGGGTTGGCCGGTTATTACCAAAAATTTGTGGTTAATTTCTCCAAGATTGCATGTCCTATTACATCACTTCAGCGTAAGGGAAAGAAATCTGTTTGGACAGATAAGTGTCGGGAAGCTTTTGAAATTTTGAAGGAAAAGTTGACAACAGCTCTGGTTTTGCAAGTACCAGATCCTGATGGACATTTTGCAAGGATACATGGGGACGCGTCCCCTAGGTTTTTGCCTCCCGTACCCGTCTCGGAAATGTTTCGGGGACAAGGTACACCTAGGGGACGGCTGACAGCAGTCCCTCGACCGTCCCGAGGACAGCCGGCTGTCCCCCGTCGCCCAGCAACTTTTAAAACACAAAAACAAAAGTTTTTTTTGAATTCTTTCCTTTGTGGGCCCCACGCCTTCCCAACCCTAATATGGCCACTTAAAACATTTTTTCACCTTCATTTGATCTCATTTTAACTTGCCAAAATAAAATTGCAGCCAAGAGCAAAAGTGAGAAGAGAAAGAGGAGGGTTTGAAGGAGTTGTTGGAGAAGAAAAACCAACATTTAGGAGGAAAAAAGGAGAGCATTAAGGCAGCAACCAGCAAAAAAAGTGAAAGAGGTAAGTTATTCTTCCATTATCTTTCATTTTTTTCCATTTTTTTCTAAGTTAAAATGATAAAATGTATGATTTTTTGTTTTTTTTTTTAATTTTCAGTTTGCAAAAACCAAAACAAAACAAAATGAGCAGCAGTAATGAAGATAGTGAGCATGTTGAGAGGGGGGAAGAAAACCACTCAGTTCATATGGGGCAGCCTCAAACAAACCCATTTGATATCCCTTCTGAAGATTTGAAAAAATATGCAAAAGGCCCTTTTAATCCTAAAAAACCTCTTCTTCAACTAGCATCACGTGTAGACAAAGGCAAAGGGAAAAACACTGGGGGTAGTAGATTGTGGCTATGTCACATTTGCAAAAATAAATATAATGGGAGCTATACAAGAGTCTATTCTCATCTATTGGGTTTTGGAGGCCATGGGGTCAAGGGTTGTAAAGAAATAAAAGATTTTGCGAGGATAGAATGTTATAGATTGCACATGGAGGCTAGAGGAAGGCCTATGGATCAGCTTATGCAAACTCAATCCGCACATTCAACCTCACCTATGCCCTCTATGCTTGGTAGTCCTAGTGTTGGTAGTGGTAGTAGTGGTGCGGGTGATGTTCATATTTCCACAAGAGGGAAGAGGAAGGCTGCTACTTCTAGTGAGCAGCAAAATACAGTTGCAAATATGTTCAATGTGCAAGCACAAGATGTGGCAGAGACTTCCATTGCCAAATTTTTCTATGCCCATGCTATCCCATTCCATGTAGCACGTTCTCCCTACTTCAAACAAATGTTTAGAGATGTGGCAAATGTTGGTACCTCATACATTCCCCCTGGAGAACATAAATTACGTACTACACTCCTTGAAAAAGAATATTCTAAGGTGAGTGTGGTGATGGAGGACATGAGACAGTGTTGGATTAGAACAGGTTGCTCTATTATCATGGATGGGTGAACCGATATTAGACAACGACCACTTATAAACATCATAGTCACATGTTCAGCTGGTTCATATTTCCTTAGAGCCATTGATTGTTCTGGAAAGCGCAAGGATGCAGAATTCCAATTTAATATTTTGAAAGAGGCTATAGAGGAGGTTGGGGCAACCAATGTTGTGTAGGTGGTTACTGATTCAGCACGTGTGTGCAGATTAGCAGGTTTGATGGTTGAGAGTGCTTACAAGCACACCTTTTGGACCCCTTGTTGTGTTCATGCGTTGAACAATGCATTGAAAGACATAGGGAAGATGGATTGGGTGCACCAGGTGGTTGTAGAGGCTAGAGACATTCAGATGTTTATTTGCAACCATCACACCTCACTTGCCCTCTTTAGGACATTTTCAAAGAAGGAATTTCTCAAACCTGTAGCAACAAGGTATGCCAGCTACTTTATTTTGTTAGAGAGGATGCTTGAGGTACAGGAGGCTCTACAGTTGATGATGGTTAATTCAGAGTGGAATAGAAGGTCTATGGCAAGCACTGCAGAAGGGAGAAGCATCAAACAAAAAATTCTCAATGATAATTGGTGGTCCAATGTGAGGTAAAAAAAATTGTTAATTAATAATTTGTTATTGATTGCTGATTTTATAAAAATATATATATATATGATTTTATTATTAATATTTTTTTATTTTCTAAGTTCTAACTTGTCTTTTTTCAAATTTTTGTTTGCAAATTTGTTTGCTCCATCATTTCACCTATTGTGGATGTCATTAGATATGCTGATACAGACTCTCCAAGTCTTGGAGAGATTTATGAAACTTTTGACTCCATGCTTGGAAAAATGAAGAAAGCAATTTCTGATAAGGATCCTAATTCGGGATTATATGAGCAAAAAATTAGGCCCATTGTGACAAGGCGGTGGAACACTATGAACACCCCGCTTCATATGGCAGCCTTTGCTCTTAATCCCAAATGGTATGTACCTAGACCTGGTAGGATGCCTCCTTGTGATGATGATGAGGTGAAAGAAGGGTTTATGAGGGCCTTGCAAAAATATATTCAATTGAGGAGGCCAGTCTAGTTCGTACACAGTTCACTGACTTTGTTAATCTCCGTGGTCCAACATTCGGCAAACCAGAGGCCAGGGTAGATAGAACTACAGTAGCTCAAAGGGATCCTATTGGATGGTGGTCATGGCATGGGAAGGATGCACCACAATTGAGGACGCTTGTTGTTCGCCTCCTTCCACAGGTAATACTTTAGATTAACATAATTTGATTTAGATGAGTGATAGTGTTGAAGTTTGAACATTTATATAATCATAATTTAAATTGAATGTCCTAATTAGTAAATTTAAATTACTAATTTAGTTTTTAAATTGTCTCCTCTCACAGGTTGCTAGTTCCTCTGCTGCAGAGAGGAATTGGTCAACATATGGCTTTATTCACTCTATCAAGAGGAATAGGCTGACCTCTAGACGGGCAGAAAAATTAGTGGCTGTGCATAGTGCTTTGCGACTCCAGGATCATCAGACTCCTGAGTATAGACAGACTCCAGCATTACGATGGGATGTTGATCCAGAGGACATCACACAAATTGATGAGGAGGAGAGACAAGAGGGATTGGTTGGAGTTCCATTAGATGAGCCTCACAAAGCGCGGAGACCATCTATGAACCGATTTTGATGCAACAAGCTGGCATGCCTATAGCTAAATCATCAACTTCTCCGCCTCCTCATGCCCACCTCCTGACCACTGACCCCTGACAGATTGGTAGCACAAACCTTGGGCATCTTTTGTATTATCTTTTACATCATATGCAATACTGACCATTAATACGAATTGCATGGACGCAAATTCAGGCAGCCTGTGAGTATTAATTGTTCGAAAATTGATTCTATGATATTAATATGATTGCGATTGTTACATTATCATTACTCATATGAATATCTGAAATTTCCCTATATTTTTAAAATTTACTCTCTCTCTCTCTCTCTCTCTCTCTCTCTCTCTCTCTCTATACTATACAGCCATCCCCCCGTCCACTAAAATCCCCTCAAAAATTTGTCGTCCCCGAAACATGTCCCACCGTCCTGAAAACTTGGTGGAACATAGACATTTTGTAGTCACCACGGATGCCTCGGGAGAAGGGTTAGGTGGTGTACTCATGCAAGATGGAAGAGTCATTGCATATGAGTCTCGAAAATTGAAGAATTATGAGCAAAACTATGCCCCACATGACCTTGAGTTGGCTGCAATTGTGCAAGCGTTACAAGTCTGAAGACATTACTTACTGGGAAAACCCTTCGAGTTGAGGTCTGTTCATCGAGGGTTACAATATCTATTCACTCAACCCAATCTTAATGCTCAACAAAGGAGATGGCTCGAGTTAATCTCATACTATGATTTTGAGATCGCTACATCAAGGAAAGAAATCGAGTAGTGATGCCTGGCAGAAGGGAGATATAACTCCATGTTACACCCCATACGAACCTTCAGATCAAGTTCTCCTCTCGAGGGAGAATATTAACACTACCAAAGAAGTTGGCAGCAAGCCCTACTAAAGAATCCTCAGGACCATAGATATGATGGATTGCAGTTCAACAGTGATGGGGTGCTTAGGTACAAGGGAAGAATGTATATTCCTGACTCTGGTGAATTAAGGAAGCCTGTCCTTCATGAAGTTCATAATGCACCCTATTATGGGCATCCAGGGGTAACCAAACTTGTGGCAAATTTGCGGCCATTATATTTCTGGAAGGGAATGAAGAAGGATACTGCAAAATATGTGGCAGAGGCAGAACACCTTCACCCGGCAGGCTTACTATACCCTCACGAGGTTCCTGGATGGAAGTGGCAAGTGATTAGCATGGACTTTGTGCAAGGGCTTTCGATGTCCAGAAACAAACACAATACAATTTTGGTGGTAGTTGACAAGCTCACAAAGGTTGCACATTTTATTCCAGGAAATCTAACTGATGGAGCACCCACAATAGCAAGGAAATTTGTGCAAGAAATCTTCAGGTTGCACGGGGTTCCAGAAAAGATCATATCTAATAGGGATGCCAGGATGACCTCTAGGTTTTGGCAAACACTCTTTGCTTCCCTTGGGACCCAATTAAACATAAGCTTAGCATATCACCCAGAGACAAATGGTTAGATGGAAAGGGTGAATCAGGTACTAGAAGATCTCCTAAGAGTCTACTGCATGGACCAACAATATAAATGGGAAGATTATCTTCCACTTGTCGAGTTTGCTTACAACAACACATATCATTCCGCCATTAGGATGGCACCATTTGAGGCATTATATGGGCGCAAGTGCCACACTCCTATAAGTTGGGACAGGCTAGAAGATAGGATTAGCCTTGGCCCCGAAATGCTCTCAGAAATGGAAGAACAGATCAGAGTGATCAGGAAGAGGTTGGCTAAAGCAAATGATAGGCAGAAAAGCTATGCAAATACTAAGAGAACCCCGAGACGGTTTGCCGTTGGTGACAAAGTGTTGTTAAGAGTTAAGCCCCAGAAGAGTGCCATTAAATTTGGGAAATCCTCAAAGCTAGCGCCAATATATGTTGGACCGTTTGAAGTGTTAGAGGAAATCAATCCTGTGGCCTATCGGATTGCTCTACCACCAGCCCTATCTAGAATGCACAATGTTTTTCATGTCTCATATTTAAAGAAATATATACTCAGTAGTAACCATGTAATTAACTGGAATGCCTTGCAGGTGCAAGATCCAGGAGTGGTATCGATTGAGCCCAGCAGGGTACTTGAGATGCGTAAGATCCGCTTACGTAATCATGAAGTAATCCAATGCAAGGTCCAATGGGACCAATACATCGAGGATGGTGCCACCGGGAGGATCTCCACGACATTAAGTAGAGATTTCCTCATCTTTTAGAAGACTATGAGCTTCCTTTTTAGACTCCTTATGTTAATATCATGTTTTTTTTTTATATGAACTCAAATATCATCAAGGACGATGACTCTTAAGGGGGGAGAGACGTTACATCCCACCCTAGTGGCTTTATAAACACTTTTACTTTCTTGTTATATGAATGATGAATGATGCAAATGTTGAGTTACCAATGCATGATTTGTGGAAATTTTATGATTGTGTTCTGATAACGCAATGGAAATATGTGCTATGAT
>VDFB02030763.1:0-18863 GCA_007258455.2 Sequoia sempervirens
GACTTACTATAAATAGCAGGGTATGAAATACTAGCGAGGAACGAAAAAAAGTTCTAAGTCTGGAACTTCATCCAGTAGACATGCTAAAATGCGCCAGGTGAGTAAGGAAGCATGGAAAATTTCAAAGTCATGAAGCTCGTCCAGTACACAGGCCAAAATGCGCCCAAAGCACAACTGGTCAAAGAAAAGTCAAAGTGTTTTATCCTGCAACAGGGGTAAAATGCGCCCAAAGGTGATAAAAGTCAAAGAAGTCAACACATATCATCCTGCTCCCATAGCAAAATGCGCCCAGCTCAAGGTTGATAGCAAAAAAATTTTCTAAGGCAAAGTTTCATCCACCTCCAGGGTAAAATGCGCCCTCAAGGGATGAAGAAGTTTAAAAAAATTTCTAAGTATGATGCTTCATCCTCCACCCCCTGTGAAATGCGCCCACATGCAAGCTGGAGGCATTCAAAAAAATTTCTAAGTCTGAAATGTTTCATCCACCTCCCTATGCTAAATGCGCCCAAGTTGCAAATAGGTCAAAGGAGTCAAGGCAGCTTCATCCTCCTCAAGGGCTAAAATGCGCCCAAATGCATGCATGTGAAGACGAAAACGGAGAAGATGAAAGGTCACAAGGGACGTGGTAACATGCTTTATCCTCCTCCACATCAAAAATGCGCCCAAGGATGAATGAAAGTCAACAAGTCAACAAATTTCGTCCTTCTCCTACATAAAAATGCGCCCAAGAGGAAAGTGGGTCAACAAGTCAGCAATTTTTATCCCTCACCTAGGTGGAAATGCGCCCAAATGAGTCAAGTGAAGACAAAACAATGGAAGTTGGATAGTCATCCTTCTTATATGTCAAAATGCGCCAAGTTGAAGATGTAAAAGGTGAAGATAAGGTGGTAAATAAGGTGAAAGGAAAGTGAACACTCTAGGGCGTGGTCAAAACAAAGTGAATGCTAGGCGTGGTGGAGTTTTAAATTTTATTTTTTTTCCTCCAAGTGCTACATGCGCCTGAGGTAAAGGTGTTGAAAATATTTCCCAAGGTGTGGTTATCCCTCTTCAAGTGGTAGATGTTAGAAAATTTTCTAAGGCGCATGAGGTGGTGAAACAAAATGCTAGGCGCTTTTATTTTATTTTATTTTTCTCTAAGTGCTACTTGCGCCTGAGGTGCTATGTGTTAAAGGTGTTGAAGAGTTTTGCCTGGGCGTTGGAAATTTTATGGAGAATAAAATACAAAGGGTGAATAATACATGCCCAGGCGTTGGAAGTTGCCAGGTGAAAAATAAAATATGTTGTGCTTGCGAGGAAAATTTTCCAAGTGAAGCAAAATAAAATTTTCTCCACCACAGGCAGAGTGATTGAGGAGTGAATAAAATTTTCTAAGGGAAAATTTTCAAAGTGATTTAAAATTTTCTAAGGCACAAATGTTTTGTCTTAGAAAAATGCCTAAGTCTGGAGAGGTGATGGAATTTTCATGAAGCGTGAGCAAAGTTGCCACAGATGAAGTCGGTGAATGCCAGCTCCACAGGATTGATAAAATTTTCCAAGTCAGAGCAAAATTCTCAGAGGGGATCGAAGAACGAGAATAAATTTGATGAAAGAATATTTTCTAAGGTTCAAAATTCAAGAAAATTAAATGAACCCGTTCGTTGGGTACCCATGAATTCGACGCGTTTTGGAGAAAATTTTCTTCTGGGTATCGAAGATTGTCGATGAGGAGTTGATTTTAAAGCCTTCCATGCTTCGCTGCGGCCTTCAGGATGGATATTTTTGATGGGCGCCAGGTTGATGAATTTCCTAAGGGAGATGTGAAAATTTTCTAAGGCAAATGTGAAGAAAATGTATTTTCAAGGTGAAATTCTCCAGACGATGAATTTGAAAGAAACTGCCTGGGTGAATTTGCTTAAACCCTTCGTAAAGATAGTCTTCCAGAGCCGGAGTTGAACGAAATTGAGTATCGGAGCCCCAGGTAGTGAAATGAATTTCTCAAAGATGAAGTTTGTCTAAGGCATGAACTTAAACACGAAGTTGGCTAGTGGAGGCAACAAATCCTTGGAGATCAAAACTTGGTAAGTAAGTTGAGTTTATGTTGTGATGTGTTCTTATACTTTTCTCCTTGCTTGTTTTGCAGGAGGAACGTCGACACCAAGTGATGATGACTTAAGATGATGAAGAAAGTGATCCAAGATGATATTTTGACTTCGAAGGGAGGAAAGTTGCAAGAAAATGGCTAAGTGTTGAAGAAACATTTCGGGGAGGCTCAAGATGAAAAAGAAGAATGAAGACCCTCAAGTGGAAGAAGTCAAAGAGCAACGCCAAGAAAGAAAATCAAGAATAGTGTGAACGCATCTACAAACGGAATCTTCTAGAAGGGATAATGGACATTATGGCTCATTTATTACCTCTCTTTGTGGCGGTTTTAGAGACAAATCTTGTTTAGAATTGTACGATCTGGGCCATCAGTAGGTGTATCGAGCAAATCCGTTGGTGGGCATCTATATAAAAGGAGTCCCCTCATTTTGTAATTCGATGAAGCGGTAGAAGTTAAATTAGAAGTCGGAGTAGAGAACCTTGGGTGATAGCTTAGAAGTAGCTTAGTATAGATTGATAGTGTAGTTTGAAGAAGAGGGAAAGTTTTCCCTTTGAAAACTTTGTAAGAAATTGTTGTGAACACTCTCTCAATAAAAGAGTTTTTCATTGATGGTGAATTTCGTCTTTGTTGTGAGTAGCTAGCAAGGTTTCTTCGTCCTTCGGATTCAAATGGTAGCTCAAAGTAGTATAATTTTTATTCCATGCAAGTAGATGTTAACTGTGGAATGTGGTGTTTGATCTAAGCAACTTCATCTATCCATACCACTAGTGTATTTGCTGATGGTGAATGCGCCTTGTGTGGTCAACTGGAAACGTTTGGGCCTAACTTCAATCACAGTTTGAATGATGGTATGCGTCGTTGTGATGGTATCTTCATGTCAAGTGGTGGTTTTGAACATCTTTAGTCATCTCCCTTGAAGATTGCACCATTTCAGTGGAGATTGTGCGATCGCGAGGCAAAAGCGAGAAATCGGTTATAAGTTCAGTCAAGCTCCATATCCGCATGTAGAATAGATTTAGACTCTTCAAACCTTACACCATTTCAATTCAGTACTTTCTGATTAAAATAGGAAACCCGCGCTTCATAGACAAATCTTTCGAGCATTTGAATTCCTTTCTCCGCTGCCAAACAATTCCGTAAGTCCCCTTGAAATACTAGCAAATCACATTGAGCCAACTGAGCCTATTCGCACTGAAAGAACCTTGGAGTTGAACGCACGAACTTTCTGGCAATCTTAGCGTGTGGAATACTTTGATCAAAGAAATAGGGAAGCCGTTGGCAACTTTATTAGATTGATGCGGTCCGCGAAAAAACACATCAACGGTACCAAGATTTGAAAGGAAAAGAATTTTGGACCTTCTTACTACTATTTGTTCTAAAGCTCATTGGAGCTATGTTAGTAAGGTATGTATTCTTGTTTCATGTACTTGTGAAGTTATTGTATTGAAAAGGAATCTTTATTGTTAATTAATATGGCAACTTGTTCATGTTTTATCAATAAAGAAATGGAAAATTTTTATTGCAATATCATGTTAACATGTTTACTTACTTGTAGAATGAAAATTAAGGAAAATTTTACTTTACACAAGGGATAGGTCGTCACAACACAATTACAATAGGACTTAGAGAAAATTGTAATTAATTAACATCAAGTACTATGATCATAAATAATCCCTATTGAAAAATATGCCAAATACATTTGGATCCATTTCATAGCTTATTTCCAACAGCCAACCATATTAGGAATTGGATGGGAAAGCATGATAGGATGTCAAGAGCCTGTCCTCCTCAATCAAGCCCAAGGGCACGGAATGAGCCCTCGAGTCATTCGGCCTCTTGGCCCCAGGTATTGGCACATTCATATTGGGGTTGCCGTATTTGATGAGAGAACCAATACTGCTGCATCTCCCTATCAAACGTTTCACATTGGTTCCAAACATGGTTGCAATAACTTAATTTCTGCAATATACATATATGGCTGTTCTTAATTTATATTCTAAAATTATTCATCAATTTGATTTTTGAATTCTTTTAATTGCTTATTGATGTCTTGGATGATTGATATTTGAATGATTGTCTTAACCTTGGATGATTGATATTTGAATGATTGTCTTAACGATTGATATTTGAATGCTTTGAGGCTAGAATGGTTGATGCTTGAATAGTTGATGTTTGAATTATGGATGTTTGTATGTTTGATTGATTGATTGAATGAATTGATAATTTATGATGATGATTTGCTAATTGATTGAAAGATCCCCAACCCAAATCTGATCTAATTTTCTGAGTTTTGTCTTTTCAAAGTCTTTGACCAAAGAATAGGAAGGATTTTGCCTTTGTTATTGTTTTTTTTGTTTTTCTGATTTTTTTTTTTGGGACTTTTTGAGTTTTACCAAATATGAATGCAATTTGCTCTTGACATTCAAAGGAATTAAACTGAAATAAACTTCTAATTTTTCTAATTTCATACAACAATGCATAAAATTGTAAAATTAAAAATTTAGGAACACCATTCATCAATTAGTCAAACCCAGAGTCCAATGCTAACTTGCAATTGAATTTTATTGATGAAATTCCAACGAAATATAGGATTACAAATCAGATATGCTCCTCCAATATTCTGTCCAAACCCTAGCAGCAACATAGATGGCATGGCTCTCCTTGAGGATGGAATGGCTAGCAAAATCAGTCACCAAAATCCATAAATCTGCTCTCCAAATTGACAAATCTGACCTCCAAAACCCTAGTTGCTTGCGGCTAGCAAATGAGATTAATAATAGCCCCTTCACCAGGTTGCTTGATCATTTCGGTTGTGGTTGGCCTATTCCGGAGACCCATAGGCTGTGCGGATGGTGAAATTAGGGTTTCCTTGTTTTGAGGAGGTTGTTGCTTGGAGTTTGGGTTTCTGATTGCGGATTCTTTCTGGGTTTTCAGAGAGCTTCGCAGTGGTGTGTTCATTTTGGCATTCCGGGCAACTTCGCGAATTTACTATTTTAGTAAATTCTATTTTTAGCGATGGAGCCGGTTGGGTTCGAGTTCAGTTGGTCCCTCTTCTTGATTGTTTCAGAGTAGCACTTGATTCTTGGCCTTGGTAGCATCTTTCTTGGAGAAATAAAATTATTTTTCATTTATAATGTATTATTTTAATGTATTATACCCCCTTGCACAATTTAACTTTAAAGTTGTTTTTAAAAAAGGGGAACTTTGAGGGTCCAGGCATCATGGAGAGATAAGTTATATCTTTTAAATGTCAAATATTGAGATGAAGAAAGGGACGCCTATTTGAGAGATTTGATTTTATTTTAAAAGTGAAATATTTCAATGGTAAAAAAAGGACGCCATTGTTTGGAGGGAAAAGGTGAATTTGAAATTAGGGTTTGGGCACCTCCTGGAAGCTTCTAGATGTTTCTCTCTTGTCTACTTAATCAGGCCTCAGCTCTTCATTTGGGATCTTTTGTCTACTACACCGTTATGTTGCTGGATTGTCTTTAGGCACTCGCTTCGAGGAAAGCACACCTCCTAGCATTGGCTCATCTTCTTGCTTGAAAGATAGCAACTAGTTGAGAGGTTAGCTTGTAATTGGTAGTTTTGCATTGTAGTTGAGTTCTATTGCATTTTGGTGATGTTATTCAAGCATTTTGTCATGTTTTAGAGTTGGTGTTGTTGCATTGCTATAGGCAGTTTTTGCTCATAATTCAAAAATACAAAAAGATTGCATTCTGGGTATTTCATATTCTCACTTGTCATGGTAGGGCGTCATATATTGTTAAGTTTCGTAATTTTTAATCAAGTGCTGAATTTTTATGAAGGAAATCGCCCTTCTCTAGGGGCTGTACCATTGTACTTGTCTTGGGATTTGAGCAGAAAATAAATAACAATATTTTGGGGCTGTTTTGTGTCATGAGTTTGGGCGCCTTCATCTTAGGAGTCATTTGTATCCATTTCCATGCATTTTGAATGAGTGGTGTGAGTTTTGTAAGCATATTATGGTATTACTGTGTTGCTGTTAACAGATTTCAGTTCTTACACTGTCATAACAGCGTGCTTAGAATTAACCATTTGAGTTGTTGGGAAGGAAAGTCATTGAGAGGTCTTGAAGTTAACATTCTACTCTGTTGTAACATTGAAGACTCTCTTATATTGTGCTTAACAGATGCATTTTCTGATATTGTAAGCTGTACAGTAGTACTGTTAGCATCTTTTATCATTTCCTGTTACTTCTCATGTTTGTAATTGCCCACTGAATAAGTGGAAGAGGCTGGCTTGCCGCCTATTTACTTGTTTGCATTGTAATTTCCTAAGTCTCCGCCATATGGTCGCCTCTTATCCATCATGGATTGAGTAGCACATGCTTGGTGTTGAGCTAATTTTCAGTATTGCAATTAGATAGGGATCCTTTGACCGTATGCTCGTCGTTCGCCGGCCGCATCCTTGGTTAGAGTTCTTTGTTCAGCATTTTCCTTTGAGATCCTCTGACCAATGCTCACACCTTGCCACATCGGGATCCTGGTGTACATTCTGGTTAGAGTTACTTCGCATCGTTTGGTTTATGAACTAACGCGGGTGCTTGATTCATTATAATTTGCCATTGCAAAAGAATTAAAAATTGGTGGGTATATTACAGGATGCAAATATGTGATAGTAATGCCCTAGGAGAGGTTTGATATATAAATGGCTGCCTTTGATCTAAAGAAGTATGGTGATATAACACTGCTGCAAACTTAGATCTGAAAAGTAACTACCTGAAACTCCTCCAATGAAGCCCAAACGAAGACCCAAGGTAGGCCCTCCTCAAAGGTGAATTAGGTTCTCGTCCAATTCATGATAGCCTTTGAGATTTTTCGTTCCTAGAAGGCTAAAAAACTGCTGAAACCCTTCCTCAGAGCTCCACCTGCAAATGTTGATATGAAAAATGATGATAGAATGCCAAAATAGAAGCCCAAAATTCACTTTATAACCTCCCATGAGCTTTTTTTATAAAAGATAATAAAATATTCATCCTTAAGGGTCTTTTCCTCATCAAAAGAAAGGGCCACTTTTTAAAAACAATTTTGTTTCACTCCGATGGGGGAACTTTTCACTATTCAATTTATAATTCTCTGTTACTATTCCATTAAAGAAAACTTTAATATTTCCAATTTATCCCTAGATTCACCAACTAAACTCCAAACGGAAAGACTCGTAAGGCCCCCAACTAAACTCTGCATCCCTCGGTTGGGTCCCCCTAACCATTCTGCTGACCTACGGAAACCCTAATAGTAGGTCAACCTCCACTATAGTCTACGCTCCCTAAGGAAGGGACATTACATTGATTGTTTGCTTTATTTTATAATTGATGATTGATTTGATGGATTCATGAGTGATGATTGAATGAGTGTTGATTTGATGCATTAGCGAGTGATGATTGATAAGTGATCCTTGAATGCTTGGAATGATTTCCCTTTTATACTTATTGGTGAAAGAGTCGCCACTTTTCATAAGAATTGAGTCACCACCCTTCATTGTTGCCTTTTCGAGAATAATAAATTATTTTCCAAATTGATCTCTCTTGCATGTCCTCCTCAATGAAATGTAATGTCCCCATTTTCGTGCGCATCAGTTTTCAGAGGATTTAGCCTAATCCTGACCCTTGTAGGCTAATGAGCATGGTTAGGGGGTTTCCTTGAGGCAATTACCTAGTCAGTGGATGGTTTCCTGGATTTAGTTGGATTGGAGAAATAAAGGAGATAATAATTAAATTAATTATTTGTAAGGTTATTAATTAAATAAATATTATAAAGTGACCTTATATTTAATTAATTTAATAAAGTGACTTAAATAAAATATTACATCATAAAGTCACTAAAATAAAATAAAATAAAATAATTTTAATATTATTTTCTAGAAGCTTCTTGAAGATGGATTGAAAAAGTATAAAAGACGATCAAGCCAAGCTTCTAATCATCCAGGAATTGACATTTGAATTGAAGAGCTTGTTTGGTGAAGGAGCTAGCTAGGGTTTCTGCCATTTCTAGCCATTGGGAACGAAAACTCTCATTTGTTGTGCAATTTTAAGGTTGTGAAATATCGGCTAAATTATTGCTACATTGTGGGTTTCACTTCAGAAGTTCAATTTGTGCTTCATTGTAAATTTTGTGGCCTTTGGCCAAATTTGGAGATTAAGATTTCATATTAGTTTGTTGAAGCATTTTGGAGAATAACTTACAACTGCAAATTTGTGAAGAATTGATTGGAGATCATTTGCAGATAGGAGGCAACATTGATTGGCATATTTGGAGATGATTATTGTATGAAGAACATTCTGATTTTTCATCTCAGCAAGAGTCAACCAGCCATGATGAGAAGTACATATTTGCTCATTGCTCATCATTGAGACTTCAGATTTTTGTGGGCATTGGAGAAATCAATTCCTTTCGTGTTGGCAATCATTTCTATAGCAATTTGGAGGGCCATTGTTGCTGCATTTATTTATATAAAATATTGTCAGGCAAGAACAGGGGCAGCTGGTGTAAGAGTTCAATTTGGCTTGAGGGAAACTCTTTTTGGTGTTGATGTTATGACAGCGTCGGAATTCTCTTCCAGCCCAATCTCCTTTGCATTGATGGATAAATTAAATAATAGCCTTTGGCTATTTAATTTATAATGATATCGATTATGAGGAGGTGCCTCATTTGATAATAAATTAATATTTAATTATTGGTACCAAGGCCGACATCTTGTAGGCATGATTTCATGAAGAGACATTCTTTTTGGAGGCTGACTTTATTGTTAGAAGACACGAATTTTGATGAAGGCTGACTTGAGTCTTTATTTGACACCCCAAAATTAAAATTTTGTTACATAGACATTTTGAAAAATGAGTAAAAGTCTTGTCAAATCAGTCAAAAGGTCAAAATTTGGGTGTGCATGTCCTGCATGAGAGGTTAAAACGCAAAATTTTCAATTTCTGACGATCTGGGTCTGCTAAGAGCAGCTTAATCTACAAAACCCATATCTCAGTTTTTCATCCCTAAATTTTAGGAAAACTGCTAGTTTTAGAAAATTTTCTAAAATTAGTAGCTATTTTAAGGTTTCAGGTTTCTTCCCGAAATGTATCTTTTGGCAAAACTTTCTAAAAATAGAAAGTTTGTCCGCCAGGGTCCAAACTGATTTTGATTGGTTCAAAATACGTCCATATCAGGCTGGTTCAGTCGGAATCTCAAAATAGTCAGTTTTACTCTAGTGGGTCTAATCTGCTTTTTCAGAAGCATATCCGGAATTCCGAGGTCAGCTGGCTGTCAGGCATCAAGTTCAACGTTCAAAGCATTCAGCAGAAGGCGAGTTGGTGAACATACACGAAGAACGAGAAAGAAAATTGGAAATTCATGAAAATTTTCTAACACTGCTGGGTTTGGGCGCCCCTGTTGAAGAAAGGAGCCCATCTTTTTAGGGCATCAAATGTCAGAATTAGGGTTTGCGCCTCCAGTCAATGTTGCTCAGTTCTCTGTCAACTTCGCAATGAATTCAGCGGTGTAGTTATCAGATTACTTAGTCATCCGGGTCCCTGACTGACGAGCAGAATCAAAGCGATGTGAATGAGAAAATGAAAATATCAAAATTGACTAAGTGTTGATTTTGAAACCCACGGTGAAGAAAGAGCATGACACCTGAAAACCTAATTAATTGTTAGGGTTCAAGAATATATTTGATCTTTTAGGTATCCACCGCCCAACCGGCGATGCATCTTTGTCGGCCGCGTCATTTATTTAACATCCTGCGGTCCGGTCGAAGGCGAGTCACAGAATGAAGGTTTAGGACCGAGAAGATGAGAAAATCAGTAAAATGGCTAAGTCTGGAGGAAGTGGGCGCCCCTGGTGAAGAAGGGCGCCCAAATTTTTAGGGGTCCCAACAGATAAATTTGCAGACAAGTGTCTAACGAGATCTCTTCACAATTGATCCAGCTTTCCAACGAGATATTCAGCACGTCAATCAGATGTCGCAGTTGCTAGATCTGAAGCACCAAACAGAGGGTCCGACGAAGGCTAAAAACCAAGGTTCAGAAGCAGACATAGAAAAAGTGTAAAAATGACTAAGTTTGGTGAAACTGGGCGCCCCCAGTCAAGAAGGGCGCCCAAACTTTTGAGGGGTCAAATTTCACTTTCCAACAAAATCTCTTCTAGAAGACCCCTTCTCATTCTTCGTCAACTTCGCGATGAGCACAACCGTCAGTCGATCCGACGCCTGAAACACCAGATTCGACGAAATCATCTGTAGAAGAGTTAATGAAGAAATTGAAGATCAGAAAAATGGCTAACACTGTGAAAGTTCGGAGCCCCTCGAAGGAAAAGGCTCCCATGAATTCAGAGGTCAAGATCAGGACTTGGCAGGCTCCTCGAACATCCTTCGGAATTAGTTAGGCTCATGATGAATCATCCATTTCGTTCATGGATCAGCTCTGGGAAGCCAGAGATCAAGGTCAAACCAGGGGTCAAAATTGAAGAAAAGTTGAAAACTTAAGGAAAATGGTTAAGACTGGTAAACTTGGGCACCCCTAGTGAAGAAGGGCGCCCAAACTTTTGGAGGTTAAGATGAAGTCTTTAGACAAAGTTGTCTCCAGATGATCTCCTCAGAAACAATCAAGCTCCGTAACGGATCATTCTGCCGGATCACAGCATTCACCGAGTTCCTGAAAATCAAGATTGAACAGAGGATGAAACTCAAGCAAAAAATTGAAAATAGTAAAGAAAATGGCTAAGTATGGAGAAGAAAAGCGCCCCAAGAGGAGATCAACACCCAAGAAGTCTTGCCTTAGCCAAATTTTCGAAATGTCAAAATTTCAAGTTGAAGGCAAATGTCCAAATTCAATGCACAAGAGGAGTTTAGGGTTTTGAAGATTAAAGCAAAAGAAAGCAAAGCAAAGACAAAACCCTAAGTCTATTTAACATCTTTCTTTTATGTTATTTTCATTATTTTTGCAAGTAGCCTTCAAGGGAGAAAGTTGGAGCAACAAGTTTGAAGAAATTTTTCAAGATTCAAGAACATAGCTTGCTGGTTTTTCATCATATTTTTCAGACCAGCAACATAAACCCTTGCTTTTTCAAGCTTTTTCATCCAGAAGATCAAACTTTTGAAGGAGAAGATCAAAGATTTCAATTTTCAGCCTTCTGGGTCTGCTCAACTCGTTCTTCTGAAGAATTTTTCAAGAAACTTTCATCAAGTTGCAGCAGCTGCTTTTTAGTTGCATGTCAGTGAAATCTTTAGGGTTTCCAATTTCTAATCATCTGGGTCCTCTCTAAACAGTCTTCTGAAGAAAACCCATATCACAGCTTTTTCAAGAAAATTTCAAATTCTAGAGTTGGCTGCTTTTTCGATCAGCCATCAGTGTTTTTCAAATCTGATCAACTGGGTCCATTTCTAATTGTATTCTGAACAAAACCCAGATGCCAGCTTTTTTCGAGGAAAATTGAAGAAATTAGGGTTTGCTGCTTTTTAAGTCAAAATTCAAGATTTTCAAAAACGGACGATCTGGGTTGTCTTGCAACGAGATTCTGAGCAAAACCCATATCTCAGAAAAATTTCCAAAAAAAAGTGTCTGTTTGAGGCCAAAAACCAGCATTCTAAAAATAGAAAGTTGCTCAAGACTTGTCTGAACATAGGCGAGTTTACAATCATTCTTCAAGGTTTTCAATATGGAATACACTCCCCTCGAGTTTAAGACCGAATCAGCACTACGTCAGAACTTCATCATCTCAGCTGAAGAACGAAAGAAGGTGTGATATGAGAAAAAGGAAAGGTGTCAAAAAAGAGTTGTGCAATACTCTTCTATTGGAAATCAAGCGAAGTGTCAGAAGCATAAAGTTGCAGAGCCGCCAAGTTATCAATTAGTAAGTCATCTTTTTGGGCAGCGATGTTTTGCAATAATAGAACTCATAAAGCAACTGAAGAAGTGAAAGATCCTCTAGGTTTGATCACAAAAGGCGAAGAGATCTTGGAGAATCAGAATATTGCCTTAGTTGGCATAGATGCACCGAACCGGGACACAATTTCCAATTTCCTAGCGGATGAGATCGAGCTTTAAAGTAGCTTTCTTCTAGAAGCTTTCTTTCTCGCTTTCTTTCTATTCTTGGAATGATCCTTATCCATTCTTTGAGGATAAAAAGAAGATAAGATGTAATAGTTGGTGTTTCCCACTTTTTCTGCTTTCTAGGGTTTTAGATGTTATCTTCTTTCTAGATTTAGTAATAAAGCTTGCTTGCTGAGCAAGCCCTAGATTGTGAAAGCAAGGAGATTTTAGGGTTCCCTACTCCTCTGCTTGTCTATAAATAAGAGCCTTCGCTCATTTAGTTTCTTTAACGGTTATTGTGTTAGCAAATTGCGAGCCTGAATTGCAGCAAGTTGTTATTCAGTTTCAGTTCAATTGTGTTGTGATAAGCAAATTGTTGAGCCTCTTTAGCCAACAAGTAGTTAGTGTGATTGTTGTTTCTATTGTGTAAGAGCAAGATTGCAAGCCTCTTTAGCTGCAATTTCTTGTTCTAGGCATGTTAGAGGTGAGCTTTGTTCCAGAAGTTTGAGTAATAAAATCATGAGCCTCCTTTGCCTTGATCCAAAATCTCAGATTTCCGTTATTTGTGTTATGCTTCTATGATCTCGATTTCAGCTTGCATTGAAGTGTGTAGATGTTTGTTGAGAAAGAGTTTATCGAAGTATTTTGTTAGAAAATCTACCTTGTTAATTTCTAACTTCTCTCGCTCCGCTATTACTTGAGAGGTTAGGAACGTCTTTAGTCTAGGTTAGTCGTAGTTGAAATTCTTAACTTAGAAAATCTCAGCTGCGGCGTTTGTGTTTTATAAACCTTGTGCTCTAAGCTGATCAAAAAAGATAGGCAACTTAGTTTTAGTTTACTTTCTTAAATACCATCAGCAAGAGCTTCCCTCCTAATTTGAAGAGCAGTTTATTGTGCATAGCTGTCCGTTTTCAAATCCATGAGGTGCGAATTTAAGCCAACAGTCTTGAAGAGTCACGTCCTCTCCTTTCCTCTTGTATATATGTTCGATGCTTATTCATTGTATGATCATTTTCATTCATTCATTATAGTTCGATATCCATAAGTGCGAGTTGGTGTAGTAAGGAGTTTATCAAGTGCAGATTGATATATTTGTAGAAGGCTGAGTTTATATTATTGTTGCGTTAGCATCAGATTGTGGTGCTCTTTCTTGGCCTTCATATCGGCCTATTTGTAAAACTGACATTTGTTGATATTCAATATATAAGTGATATATTGTTGCTGGGTTTTTTCTCCCTCAAGTGGAGGGTTTTCCCAGGGTATATGTCGCGTTATTGTGTCTGATTTTTTGAATTAAATTTCTGCTTTTACATCTGATCATAAAAACTAACATTTTGATTGTTTATTGGCTGCCACATCTTCATCAACATAGGCACTTCTCCCAACCAAGTTTTATGTTATTTCCATACTCATATCAGCATTTAGAATAAGTTTAATTGCTGCCATTGTACTCAGACTTTGAAGTGCATTTTTCAGAATTTATATTGTAATGCCAAGAGTCTTAGCTCATCTTTTCTATATCAGCATTGTAGTGAGGTTGGCATTTCAATAAGCAGAAATAAGTTGCATGCCATATGTTTGATGTAATGTTCATTTTAATAGCATTCATAATCAGCCTATTAGTTTGCATGCCAATTGTTTGACAAAATGTCAATTGGCTGTAGGTTATTATTTTGGCACAAAAAATATTATAATATTGCATACCAAGTGTTTGCATTAATGCCACTTGGCTATAAGTGCATAAATGTCATCTTCGATTGCATCCAAAGTGTTTGTCTCAATTCCTAGTTACTGTAGATGCACATTTTTAGTCACTTATATGCATGTAAAAGTAGAAAATAGTTGGCATAGCATTGCTGAGACTTTATTAGTCAATCTTGCATCATTAGAAACTTTCAAAAACATCATTTGCAGCATCCAAACTCATAACAAAACAATCAAAAATTCATATCAGCAAGATCAGACCTTGTGTGCAAAGTGTTTGACAATATTCCTTTCAGCATATCTTCAGCATTTTGAGGCCATAATCAGTAAGGGATATTACATGAAACCTTCTCCCCTTTATATCTTCCAATGTAAGGGAGAAGTCACACCTCTTCATCATGTCTGCCCTTTGCAAGAGTCACAACCTTTCACAATTACCACCCTTTGAAAGAGTACAACCCTTCATAATTTCTGCCCTTTGAAAGAATCACTTCCTTATTTTCTTCCCATTCCTTTCTTCTTCCATTAATCCCTCCTTGATTCCTATGCTCCCTTCCTTTTTTTCTTTCCCCTTTTTCAAATGAAGTCTTCTCCCTTTTATATCTCATGTTTGAGGGAGTCAACTCTTCATTTCATGCCTTTTGACTATTCATTAAACTTAATTAAATTTTAATTTTATTATATTTTATTTTTTACCTTTTTTTATATATTTTGATTTTATTATTATTATTTATTATTGAATCCTATTTCAAAAAGGGGACATTACATAAATAGTACAAATGACATACGTATGTTTTCCGCTCCACTTTTTGATTGCACACTTGCTAGGGAAAAAATAGCAAACTATTTGGACACATCCCCAAAGAACTACACTCCTTTTAGCAGAGGTGCACAAGACCTCTTCCCCCAGCACTTCTCACACCTTGCACCTACTTTTGACTTATGCTAAATCATCCTCAACTATATATGTTGGCATTCATGGGTCAAAAACTAAGTTATCGGTTTGGGTTCAGGTTCGGGTTCGAGGGTTCGGTCAAAAAAAAAATTGGTGTTGGGTTCGTCCATACAAAAAAATATAAAAATAAAAAATATATGCATTTTTACAACAGTAATTAAGTTCAAAATACCACACATAGCATCATATATTGTATAATAAACAAAACCACCATAAAAATTAAAAAAATAAAAATGTCAAATAGTCAAACTCAATGTTATGATATATATTATAATTTAAAATTAACTACATTTCTGCATTTCTCCTTGCAGGTAAGCATCAAGGAAGATTGTCCAATTGGATGACAATATTATAGATGAAGACATGTAGGCAAACTTGGAAACTTGGACTTGGAGAGTACATGGCAAATCAAATGAATTAAATAAGACCCAAATTAAGACCTTCAAAGCCACACAAACCTTCATGGCGGATATCATTTTAGGGTGAGGGGGCGAATTGGACTTTTAAAGCTAAAAAAGTCAAAACAAATTTCAAAAGTCACAAAAAATGTCCATAAATGATCAAAGATGCCTCTGGTCCACTCGGGTTCAATAAGTTTAGACCTTGTCCAAACCCACAAGGGATTGAACTTGGACCTAGGGCCCCCTGGGCAAACCGGTAACATAGGTCAAAAAGTATAACTTCGATGATTTCTATGAAGGCCTCTTGAACCTCCCTTTGTGGATCATGTACAACACCCAAAAATAAGATTTATGTTTCCACTAGCAATTTCAGGGTCTATGTTTTCATAGGGAATCCCTTAGATCATGGGCTTAGAATGAGATCCTCCCCATGGTGAAGTTTGGAACAAAAGTTTTTGAGGACGAAAAGACACACAGAGAACACATTTTGATTTGCCATTTGCATAACTTTTGGCCAAGCCTGGCTAAGCTTGACAAATGGATCTCAAAAGCTTGACAAGAATTCTTGGAAGAGGAAACTTTTATTGGCCCTTCTACCGAGGGTTTGTTCCTTGCAATAAGCACTCTCGTGTCATATGGTAACTTGTTCCAAAAGCGGCCTTTGTCTAGAGCAAAGCCTATCTTTATCTAAAACCTTGGTACCTAAAATTCAATCCTCTCACAGAGACTCTCTCAAATATTCCAGTTTTGATTTGGCTCCCTAACCTTCCACTATCTTTTTGGGGCATTCCTAGCCTCTCTTTAGTTGGAAATGGCATTGAGAAATTTATTAATGTTCCAAAAAAGTTACAACTTCAATCTACTTTCAATCTTTGCTCAAATTCTTGTGGAAATAGATGTTTCCAAACAATTGCCAGCAAAAATTCAGCTCAAGGTAGGCCCCAAGATTTGGAGACAATCATTGGATCATGAAATAATAGTGTTCAAGTGTAGATTATGTTCACTAAACCCACAAAGCAAGCAACTTTGTGGATAGGGGCTGACACAAGCCATCAACATATTTAACCTAATGATAATGACAAGAATAGTGAGATTTCAGAACCCGAGGATGTGATGTTGATGAAGTCTAAAATTTCTTCTAGGCTCCTTGTGGCACCAAATAGTGGCCTGGCCCCTTCAGTGGCTGGAACTGTTTCAGCCAAGTTTCTGAGGGAGAAGGATCAAAGAAAGAAGCCTCCTCCACTATAGGATATAGTGTGGAACTTTGGACATGAGAGCAATTACTCTTTAGAACACAATTCAAATCAATGGACTACAACTAAGCAAGAAAAGAAATCCTCTTGTAGATTGGACAAGAATCAATGCAAAATGACTTTCTACTCCCATGTTAAGAAGAGATAGCTTGTATTTCAAGTTTGATGGTAGAATAGGTTTAAGTTATATGGTATGATGTTGAGAACCCGATGGTTCTCTGTTCCAAAACCCTAACTGATATTTTGTTGTTTTTGCAATTTTTGGTTTTTTTGTGTTTTTGAAGATTTTCAGACAAATTCTAAAAGCTGCGATTTTCTCAATAAATGCTAATAAATTCAAATAAATTCTAAATCTTCTCAGAATAAGCTCAAATATGCCAGAGAACATGGGCGCACTATTTCATTATTTTTATAGAGCTTTTACAATGATGAAAAATTGATAAATGAACAAGAAATGAATAAATTTCTAAGGAACCTGGTGGCGGCTGCAATAAATGAAGATGGTACGGCCAGAAATAAAGAATGAATCTCCAATCTCCGATAACAATGCAAGATCTCCGGTAAAGTCCAGGAAACCAAACGCCTAGATCCCAGAGCCAGAATCTGAAGATAGAAGGCGAGTCTCCCAAGAAATAAAGGTACGGCCTGCAAGTACAGAAATGTACGGCCTGTCTGCTGCAACAAATAGAATGGTACGGACTCCAAGAAATAATGCCAGATCACTGAATAAAGTCCTCTGATGAAGTTGCCTTATTTATCTGATGATGATTCTCTGCTGACTCTGAATAAATAACTCGATAAATCAATCTGTGATCTCGGATGAAATCACCAAGTGCAAGCTTCAGCTGGTATTTCACAGCCTCAGTCTGCCTGATCTCTAAAGAGTTTTCGTTCTCCAGAAACGTTCGTCTGCCAGAAACCCTAGGGTTTGCAAACTCCAATGCTCAGAGCAATAAAGACAAAATTGAATAATAATATCAGAATAGTTCGATTTTGCCTTGAGAGGAAATATATATCCCTTGAAGAAATTCGACCCAATCTCCTTTTTAATAAATCATTTAAATAAATGATTTAATTTGCACTTTTAAACTTAGGAGAAATCATTAATTATTGGCGTCCATATTTTAATGAATATAAAATACTCATTAAGTCAACATTTAATACTTTATTATAAAGTATAATAAATACTTTATAATTTAGGCCAATTAATTAAATATTTAAATATTTCAATAAAGTGACTTTATTATAAAGTCAAAATATTAAATATTTAATAATTCATTAAATACTCCTTATTTCTCCGTCTGAACATCAAACTGCTGAATTGGGTCGATTCTGAGCTGAATGGTTGAACCAGGTGCCACTGCCGAAACTGCGCTTCCATGACCTAACTTTCTAAAATAGAAAGTTCACAGAAAATCACTCACTAGAAGGTCTGCGAAGGCCCAACTGACACATTTGCAAGCTGGAGCTACCAAACAGCGACAGCGCGCCCCGGATGATCCTCTGCCTCACAATATTGACCCTCTGAGGGATCAATGATAAACTAACCTTGTCACCAGTGACTAGGATAGGGACATAATGAGGATGTAGCTGTCATCTTGTATAGCTAACAATAAATAGACTCATATATCTAAAGTTGTAAACAGTATACTTAGATTTTCCAGCTAAGCTACTATAACTGTACTCCCTGTTAGCAAGGCATGGAAAAACAGATAATTTTTTTTTGAATAATACGTATCATAGTTGAAAAGCTCTTTGAGTGATTAGTGAGTTTTAAATGGCGGGTTTTTCCTGCATTTACTCTCCAAAATTGCTCGTCGAATAAAGGAGAAAAACTCGCCAAGTTTTTGGCGAGTTTTGCCAAAAACTCGGCGAGTCAGCAAAAAAAACTCGCCCATCCAAAAATAAAGACTCTCACGGCCACTAAAAAGGCATTTTCATTTCATTAGATTTTCTAGGTACTCTCCAAGTCCAAGTTTCCAAGTTTCCTACAAGTCTTCATCTATAATATCGTCTAGTTCTACCTCTCCCCTAGTTTTCACTAGACATGGGACGAGGAAGATGTAAATTTGTAAAACATATTAATGTAGTATTTACTTTCAGTTTTACATAAACAATTTGCTATTTTCATTTTGTTTCAGACTTCAATATAACACATTCCACATGAGGATGCCATTTTGTACCCAATTTTCTTTCAGATCAATCAAATACAACTAGACTTATGAAATATACCGAACCAATTTTTTTTCACTTTTTGATTACAATAAGCAATGCAACACACATCCGTTAGGGTTAGCACTTAAACCAAAACGATGCGGAATTCAACTCTAACCAAGAATGTACACCAGGATCCCGAGTTGGGCAAGGTGAGAGCATATGGTCAAAGGGTATTAATGCAATGTTGATACAAAAAACTCTAACCAAGAAT
>VDFB02030764.1:0-70147 GCA_007258455.2 Sequoia sempervirens
CATTCACTAAAGTAATTTATCCTAAGTTTTCACTTTGCAAGTAAATAAACTATGTAAATAACCATTCCAATAAAAATTTGCTTTCTTTAATTAAGAACAAACAAACATATATGTCACAACATAATCAACATGGATTCCATTTGCAATGTAACAACTTCACAAATTACAATATTCCAAGAATGTATTCAAGTACATACATAGCTCAATTGAGCTTCAAAGCAATAGATATAGATGGTCCAAGATCTTCCTTTCATTTTTTGGTCTTCTTGTCACCTTCTAAGGAGGAGAAGCATCACTCAAGAACTTTTCCACCAACCACAAACTCATGTGCAGTCCCACATTCATCTATCATTTGATAAATGGACCTACCCTTTAATTAAGAGATTGGTGGAGTAACCTCGTAACAAAAACCGGCTAAGCTTAGTGTTATGTCCTACATGACTAGAACTTGTAATCCCACAATCTAGGGCAAGCATGCAAATAAATGATCATGGTGAATTGGCAGTGGAGCAAAAGGAAATCACACTACTTTGTCCAAAGTGTTCCCACTCAATACTTTGAGTGATAGTCATCCTACTCACATACACTACTCAAGCTCGACTTAACTTTAGGCCACTATAATCTATGCATAGCTATTTCCTCCTATGGGTAATCTTTAACTCTCAAAAAATCCTATTCCCTTTCCCACAAACTCTATGATATTTCTACTCACAAAGCATATTAAAAAGTTCCCTCCCTTTAATGGACAATCAATCCCAGGAGTAACCCACTAGCTATCTAGCATAAGCTATCTAGCATAATCAAATATCTTTAGCTATGAATAAACCTTAAACTATCCTTGTTTAATCATATCTAGTATTGCAATACCTATGACAAACAATTCCTTTTATTATGAAGTAATTATATAATGCCCCGCCACGCAACCCTAGAGGAAGTTGCAATTCACTACTTAAATACACCAATTTTTTTTTTAGTACAAATAACATGTAAGATGAATACACATTACCAACAACCTCTAAGGCCACGAGACAAAGATTACTTTAAAACCCAAACAACAACAACAATAATATAAACTGAAACATTAATCACTTAAGGAAATGAGACAACATGCATTCCATACAAGATAACTTACAATGAAGGATAAGAAATACCAAAAGATTTCAATTAACAATATTTAAACAATAAGATTACAACACTCATTCCCCGAATGAGGTAATTCCAACAAAATGATTACATATTACAAATTCCACCTCGATAACAACTGAGGGGTAATAAAATACAATAAGAACTGAGAGAACAAGGCATGAGAAGAAACTGATTCCCACGAGCTCTCCAGCTGGAAATCACGAACACACGAACATGAAGAAGAACCAACGAATTTAAGATGCACGCCACCCGACCACGTGGAATCCAAAAGGTTCCACTCCCTCCGTGCTAGGAGATAGTAACCAGGAATTTCTACACAAGACCATCTACCAGTAGGCATGGGCCACACAAAACTGATACGAAATAAATACAAGACCTCATCACGACTGAACGGTCATACGTACAACTCTAGGTATGACTCACACAACATTCTCATAGGTTACATTGCTTCCAGACATAGAATAGATCAAGAGTGTCACAAATATCAAATACAAATTGTTGACTTAGGAAGAGTGTCATCGCATAGCTCGTCAAGGGATATCCTCAGGGAATCTTCCTAGGCCTCGGCCCCCACTCCATGGGTTATCCTAGTAGCCTCAACCGAAATCCTGGCACCAATGCTTACTCATGCAGAACCAAATACCTCTCATAAAGATGAGATAGATGATCTTGCCATTCCAAGCCTTCCCGTCTCATCCCAAGTCTCATACTAGCCCTTGGGTCCATGAGAGAGGCACAATTACCTTGTTTAATGTTTGATGCAACCTAAGCTTCTAAAAGTTTAATTTAGTTATCACTAAATTAACCAACTTACAAAGGGTTATCCTAGCACCACTTTGTGCGCCGACACCCATTGCAAGCCACTCTCCTAAGACAACCCACATGGTAATAACCACAAAAGGGATCCAGATAAATACAACCTCTCCTTTCAAGGAGGTAACAATCAAGAACTCACTCCAACACTAGAGGCAACAAGGTCACAAAATCCACTCCAAACACTGGAGGAAAACAACATAAAAAAACCACTCCATCCAAGGAGGCACATATTACAAAACCTTCTCCTATTCCCAAGGAGGCACAAAACATTCCCGTACGTGAAAATCGGGTGAAACGACATGGTGTAACTATACATATTTTCCCAACACATCAAAGGTGACTCATGAACATCAATCCATACCAGTAAATTAACTCCTATCTGGAAGACTTTCAAAACATCCACACTAATTCCACAACATCAAAGACGAACAATTAACCATTGAGGACATTTCAGACAATGAAGCGAGCTCCTATTCAGATTTCCTAAATCCAATCAAACACAGTATTCATGACTTGCATTTATTCAATCAATTGAACCTATCTCTTTTCATGACATAGAAATATTCAAAGAACAGAACATTTACTCTAAATTACACAACCATATTCTAAAATCAAGACATTTCAATAAATAACATCATTGAATTGAAATCAAACCAATTAATAACTCTACGTCTCACAATCATATACTGTAATTAAATCCACTTGTTTTATGAAGCATTTGGATTAAATAAATTACTCTTTATTTCGACCTAGCAATAAATCAACAACTCAATCTCATATGATTCATTAAATCATTCGTTACTTCTAAGTTTCTCATTTGTATTCTATATTTAGAACGTTTTGATAAGTAGACGTTTAGATCAAATAAATCAGTCTTTCTTTCAATTTGCATTAATAAATCAACTAAATCTTCAACTAAAACTCATCTCTACTTGAATACGAATACATTCCAACAAATATACTTAATAGTGCATACTCGATGTATATCCTGTTATATACTAAATACTTAAATCACACTGTTGACATTTAAAAATCTATATCAATAATTTATATTTTGTTTCCCAATCTCATATCTTATTAAAAATCACTCTTTAAAATAAAAGCATTTGATTATCTAGACTCTATCCTTTAAAATAAATCATTGACTATTCAAAATTCAACATTCTAAATAATCCATTTGAATATAAAATCCACTTTTGCTTCTATTTCGAATCAAAATCATCTTACAATTATCTATATTTAAATCTATCCCTTTAATTTCATTTGCCACGATTATCCGTAATAATCAAAACTAAATTATAAATAAATCGAGCTTTTGATAATTAAAATATCTGGTTAAAAAAAAAACATTCGTTATCTCTAAGTTCTACGATTACATTCAAAATCAAGATATTTTAATAAATAAACATTTAATCAAATTACTTAACCTATATTTCATCAAAGGATAAATAAATTATTCAAAATCAATAATTTAAATAAAACTTTTGGTCAAACGTCAATTACATTTCCTCTATACTAAAGCGATAATCAATTTGATTAATTCCTATTTTTAAGATATTCAAATCATCATTTAAATATATACCTCTAAAATATTATTTAGAGTCCCATGATTTCCCGATTAAAACCAAATTGAATAAATTTGATTAATTAAAGGAGCTCCGTTTATTTCAACTAGATAATCAAAATCAACTCAGTCAATTATGTTTGAAAAGAACATATTTTAATATATAAATATTCTCTTAAATATTTCTATTTAAAACCCCAATTTTAAAATTCTATTTTAATATTAATCAACCAATTGAATCCACATCTCAAATCCTATAATATATATATATATATATATTTAATAAATATATATATACATTTAATATATTTATTTATTTAACCATAACAAAATTATTTAAATACACATATTATATTAAATGTTATATATATAATATTATTTATTAAATATTTAATATTTAATATTAAATAAATATAATATTTAAATATTAAATATATATATAATATTATATATTATAATATAAAATATAATATAAAACATTTTCAAAATAAAATAAATACCAACAAAACTAACTTTAAAATATAATAAAATTTTATTAAAAAAAACAAAGGCTTAAAGCCTCTTTTTTTTGTTGCATTGCAGCCCCAACAGGGGACGCACCCCTGTGTTGTAGCACCCCTCCGTTTATGCTTATGCTTTTTGCTGTTATGTTTTCACACTGTTAGACCTATGATGTTTTGTTGGATATTTTGATTGCTAGTTTTCAGCGATAGTGGATTATTTTGTGACATGATGATACATTGTTTGATGATTATTGATTTCAGACATGATTTGAGATAGTTTAGATGTTTAATTTCAGTTGATTATTGCTATGTACATGTTATGATGGACTAACAGCTATTTATTTCGTCAGTTTGCTGTGAAGTGTATTGGTGTGGAGAATAGAATCGCATCACTCACTTGCGAGTGCCCTGCGATATCTGTGATTTTCTCCGCACGGTGTGTCTGTTTAATGCTTTATATATATATTTGTATGCATGTTATTTGCTTGGTTGCAGAAATTGTAGGTACATGACACCGACTCCACCTGGGTACTCAGGTCTGAGCGTGTCAAGACTCAACGGAAACGTTGATTGGGAGATAGTAGTTTGGTTTATCCTAGCCTAGTCTATAATCCTGGTCTTAGTACTTTGTCTGTCTTTAGTTTGAGTCATAGGTTGTATTGTCAATTTCTGTTTGGATAAATTGTTTGAAAAACAAATTTGGTTAATTTTTAATGTTGGAATATTGTGTTTTAAATTATTGTTATTTAAATTAATTTTAAATGTTAAAGAAATTACTTGCTTGATTATTTAATTAATTAATTAGCTTATTTGGTTAAATGGTTTGATTATAAAAGATCAAACTTATTTAATTAAATAAATTAATTAGTTAAATTAAAATATTAAGTGAGTAAATAGTTATATTTGAAAATTAAATAAATTATGGAAAAATTGTAAATTTAAATTAAAAAAAATATGCATGAGATTTGTATAGTGGATGTAAAATTTAAATTAAATAAAATTAAAATTTGCATGCAAATTTGAATTGGCAAATTGCCGAGAAGTGGAGAAGATATTTTGGTAACCACTTCTCGACAAGTGTGCCAGTGCTTTAATTGATTATTGTTGAGGTTGTTGATGGATATTATCTGAGGATTTGGAAATTACAGAGGCTATTCAATTTTTCTCACGGGGAAATTATCAAAGCTTTGCAAAAAAATTCTTGTTGTGTAAAAAAATTTATTTTTCTAAGAGGATTTGTTATTTCCTCTGGGGTTGTATATTTGTGGAAGATCCCTTGGTGGGAGGATCTTTTGTGCTAGTTGGAAAAGCTTTTGGGGAATTGTGTGCTACAGAGGTTTTCTTTTCTACAGTCAAATCTCAAGCTACAGGTATTCTTCTTTGTATAATTTAATTTCTTTTGAAAAGAATGTTGAAGAAAATATTAGTTAGATTTTCCTGTGTTTTGTTTTCTTGGGAATTTCTTAAAGATTTTATTTAAACAAGTAGAAAGGATTTGAGAAGAATTTGAAATGAGAAAGGGAAAGAAATTCTTGTTGTTAAATATTAGAATCTCTATGAAAATTAATTTCAAATAGTAGAATACCTACAGGTGAAATTGCAAAACCATAGAGGGTTTCAAGATAAAATTTGTCTGTTTGATTTGGAAATAAAGTTGGAGATTTATTTCATTAAGAACATCTGTTATTGATTTTATGTATATATAATATTTTGGGAAATCAATTTGTTCAGAATGAAAATATTTCTTTTCATTTCTTGTTAAAAAAAAATACAGTTACAGTGATTTACTGTTATTGAAAAATATATATATTTATATATATATATATATTAAAATATATATATACATATATAAATGTATATATATCAATTAAAATATATAGATTTAAAACCCTATTTTACAGAATTCGTGTAAAGCGAATTCATATAAAAAAAAGAAGCTGAATGCGATTTATTTTAATCACCGAAAAAATATTCGTCAAATTTTAAATGCTTTAATTTTATAAATAAAATTTTAATGTCATTTGGAGAGGGCCGAAACCCTCCCCTCACCCTTACGGGTGGGCGTAGCCACCATGGCTGCTGGGTATAGCCTGGTGTGGGCTACGTCCTCCCCAAAAGGGGAGGCCGCAGCCATAGCGCCGGCCTTTTGGGGTTAAAACCCTTTTTAAATTTCATTCGATTTTATTTTTTTAATGGAAATAAAAATAAATTCCGTTTGATTCTTTTTAAATTCTGACTTTCATTTAATGTGGGGTAATATATAATATTTATATCTATATTTGTATTTATATATATATATATGTGTGTGTCTGTGTGTGTGTGTGTGTGTGTGTGTGTGTGTGTGTGTGTATGAATATAAATATATACATATAATTATTGAATATGATATATTGTGAAATTGGGAAAATACAAATAAAAGTAGACTAAATGAAATAATTAATTTTATTGATTTTAAATATATATATCTTTTGTTAAGGTGATATTTAAATATGTTGTTTTTAAACTGATGCATATGGATTTAGCATATCCAAAAAAAAATTGATATTTAATTTTTCTCGATTTACTTTCATACGTATTTTTCTTTTGGGGCAAATTGGGAAAGTTTTTGTTGTATAAGTCTTCTAGAGTGAATTGTGTAAAAGGGTGTTTAATTATTCAAATGTATTTCTTGAGTTGACTTGGGTTGTGCATGCGTTAAATATTGTATTTTGTTATTGTTGATGGTTATTTGATTATTGTGTGATGTACTTTGTGCACTTGTAAACCCTAGTCATGAAAATGTAGAAATTCTTGTTATGTTTAGGGGAGTGGCTATTTGTAAGGGCCGACACACAAAGTGGTGTCAGGGTAACTTACAAATAGTTAGTAAGTCAGTGAAAACTAAATAACACAGTAGTTAGATTAAAACATTTAACAAGATGTATATGCCTCTCTTATGACTCTTGAGCTACTTCAGTCATGAGTGTTGTGCAGTTTGTGCACACACACCCCACTTGGAGTAGGGACCCTCTTTTCGAATGTCTTTTGACCTTTGGTTTCATTGGATCTATCTTTTTGAGGTCTTGATATGTTGGTCTTGCTAACTTTGACCTTGCCTTGAGGTTTGAATTGGTTAAAATTAAGTTTTAAGAAAAATTCGAGTTTTCACCTAACTCCGGGATTTTCCAGCTCTGGCGGATTTTCCTAGGCTCTGGCTCACTGTCTGTTTATCGCTGCATCTTTTGAAACCGGGTTTCTGCTTGAACCCAGGATTTTTCGGTGCTGGTGGATTTTCCCGAACTACACTAAAATCCTGAACTTCATTATATTCCCGGCTTCTGCATTTTCGTGAAATTCATGTCCATCCGGATTTCCGCGTATCTTAGGATTTTCCAAAATTCTGTTTTGGGCTCGGGTTTCCAGATTTGTCAGGCATGTCTTGTCGCTCATTAATGACCAAGGTACCTTTGCTCAGGCGCGTGAATGGGTGGATTTAAGACCTTTTTGGCATCATTTTAGCCTCATCATTCATTTGCTTGCTGCTTTTGCGATTGAGAGTTTTCATTTGAGCTTTGAGGATTGATTTTGGATTGCTTGCGTGTGGATTGATTGGAGCACTGCTGGTTAAGGTTTTCATTGCTAAGACGTGCCTGCTTTGTGGTTGCCTCTTTGAGCTCGAGTTTCGTCTTGATTGATCCATGGTAGGTGATCATTAGCCCTTTCATTTGTTTGCATGATGGTTGAATTTTCTGTATTGATTGGTGATCATTCTAGGTCGGCCTTTGCTTGATTGTGATTTCATATTTATAGAGCTTGGTTTTGATTGTGCCCTTCACTAGTTTTTCATCATCCTCTCTATGCGCGTTTTTCTTATCAATTGAGAGTCAGATGCATTTTTGTAGCCAGGTCTGAATAGGACTAGTGTGTCGTTCGCCATATTCTAGGGAGATTAGGGTTTTGGTTTATTTGCCTGAATTTGCCAAGGTTAAATAGGGTTATTGTGATTTCATGATTTATGATCAGCCTCAACTTGCTCACACCTTGAGAAATCCTCGTGTACACTGGTTAATCACCTAAATGATAGTTTTCCTTGCAATTTTAAGCTTATTTGGGCTTTAATGGAGGGGATATGTTCATCAAAATTAGGGCATTGCTATTTCACCATAAGGACTCGTCCTTCAGAAGCTTTAAGAGTTTGAAACCATTGGTATTCTTTATCTTGTTGGTTAGCATCAATTTCAGGAACGTTAGAATCCAAGTAGAAGGATTGCATGATCGTTCGGTCGCCAGTTCGCGTGTCGTCGTTCGTCGGGTTCCTGTGGTGCCCGCGGAATTTCTGCGCACCCGGATTATCTCAGTTTAGGCTTATTCCGCGGAGTGTTGTAATTTCTGTAACAGTTCAAGTTGTCCGCGAAAATCTGTCCCATCCGAATTTTTCTGGGTTTCCTGTTTGGCTATATCCTTTTGATTTTGCGAAGATAGGATTAATGGAGTGAATGCTAATTGCCAATTTCTTGTTGCTAATGAGAAAATTTCATGATAATTTAAGGATTTTTGGGTTGTACTAATGATTTGATGTCTTGGCGACAGGAATCCGTCTGGGTCGGATTTCTCTAAAATTTCACCCTAACTGGATTTTCCCGGTTTACACAATTTTCCCGGACTATCTCATTTTTTCGGATCTTCAAGGATTGGCGATTTCTGATAGATTTCAATTGCTTTGTATGATTTTATGCCGATCTCTTGATTGGAATATGCATGATAATTGAATACTAATGATTTCCTTTGTGAGTGTAGGCCGAATCAGGCAAGGCTGCTGTGGGAAAGTCCAAAGGAGACACGGAGGGGTCATCTATCTCCGAGGCAGAAAGGCTAAGATTGGATACTAAAAGTCATCTCCCCGAAAGCAAGGTATCTTCTGTGTGGGCCAAGGTGTCTAACACTAATGTTGGGGCCTAGAGATATGAAGAATTTAAGCAGAGGATGGCTCAAAAGGACCTATCAGCCCTAAGGAATGGCATGATGAAGTCTGGGCTAGTGCATGTGGCAGGGTTTCCCCCAGCGATCCAGTGCTATGAGCTTATATTGGAATGTGCCAGGCAGTATTATTTTGATACGCAAAGAGTTTTCAGTACTGAGGGAAGAGTCTTGGCCAATTTCAGTCTTGTTTCCATTGCTCACGCCTTTGGCATGCCGGATCTGTCTTCTGTGTGTGCTCTAAACATAGACATGGCTAAAACATATTATGAGAATGAGCCCATCAAAGCCAAAGTCACATCATTCTAAACTGCCCAAGCAATTGCATAGAGTTAAATTCAGGTTAGACATTTATGATGCAATAACATTTCTGAGCAGAGTGGCAGGTTTGAAGACTGCCAGAGTATTGGAGAGTTGGATGGTCCATGTGATCACCAAAATTGAGCAGGGAACCAATTACCACTGGGCAGGGCTTATTAGCTCTGAGATTGATAAACAGCTAAGGAACGTCTTGGAGACTAAGAGGTTCACTATGTCCTCTTATGTCATGTATGTGTTAGCCAGATTCTACCCATACAAGGGTCTGAATCCACGAGGGATGCTTGGACAAGATATAGTCTATGAGGTCTATCCGGAACTGCACCTAGGACACAAGGACTACAGAAGGGCTAATGATGCATTTACAATGCATATCACCCAGATGCTTCAGAATGTTGAACATGTGAGACTGTCAGATGGAGCCAAAGGGCTGATAAAGAACTATGGAGCTTGGTTCATTCAATTTCCCACCTTCACTTACATAAGAATTGATGGATGCCCAGTCGCTCCATACAGGTTGCCTAGATACCCCACAGATCACATTGTGCTATTGGAGATTGTCAGATAGATCTATGAGTTTGATGCTATTGTCAAGAAGGAGAAGCATAAAACAGGTTTTGGTGGGGAATTCCCTCTCGGAATTGGCGTAGTAGAAGTGTGCCCTTCTATCCAATTGGCACACACCGCAGGAGAGGAATTGGTAGCATATGGTTTCTCCTTCCACTCCAAAAGGATGAACTTTGATATCACAGGAGAGGCACAAAAGAAGGCCACTAGGGAGTACCAGCATAAAGATGACCTAGAGGACTATTGGGCCAACATTAAGGATGACCTCAAAGCAAGAAAGAAGAGGTACTCCAGGCTCCCTGTTGATGTAATTAGACAGTACAATGTCAAGTTGATCCTAGACCAACTAGAGGATGATGGAAACCTGGTACAGGATCATGCTTATGAGGCTATGAAGGATAGGTCAATCGGAGAGATAAACTAGAACGAGGATGAGGTCACAGAGTTGGAAGACCTCATGGTCCCAGTCATGAAATTTACCTTTTCATGGTTAAAGCATAAAATCTGGGAGTTGGAGAGTGAGAAGGTAACTTGTACCTTCAATTTGATGGAAGACCTCAATCCCATGTCTACTTCAGGGGAATCCGGGGAAGATGACCCCAAAGGGGAAACTATAAAGAGCTCTCCTTTCAAGATAAAGATTAGAGGCCCCAAGGAAGGTAAGCCTGAACAAAAAGGAAGCCAATAGGAAAGAGGAGATGGAAAACTTTGAAGATTAGTAAGTCCTCTGATGAGGAAGAGTTGGAAAAAGCAGGGGAGGAAGATGTTCCTCCACCACCGAAGAAGACAAGAACAAATAGGGCTTCAAAGAAGAAAGCCCAAGACACCTCAAAGGATGAGCCTCCTATCGTTGATGTAGAGAGTTCAAGAGGAGAAAATACAAAGGTTTACATGAGAAGATCAAGGACTCCTTCTCCTAAGGAGCCAATGCAAAAGAGGGACCTTCCTCCGGAGATGACAACTGTAGAGCCACCTAAGGCTACTTCCCCACCACCAAGCATGCCTGAGCATGAAATTCCAGAGGAGCATGAAACTATCAGAGAGGCGGAGCCATTCAAGGAAGGAACACTCTTTGATGAGGCAGCTAGGCTTGAGGCTGAAGAGGAGGAAAGGCATACTTCTCCCTTAGTGCAGTATGAGGATTCTCCGGAAAGTGACAGAGGAAACGGATCACCTGAAAAGGAGGAGGATATCCCAGTTAGAACTCCATCACTGGTGCAGCAAGAGGATGAACCTGAGTCAGGTAACCAAGGTGACCAGCTCCCTAAAAGGGAGGAGGATAAAATAACCAAAAAGGAAGAGGAGAAAATAACAGAACAACAAGAAGAGACAAGAACTGAGGAAATCCAGGTAGAGCCTGCAGCCCCGGATTGGCTTGAAAAGGAGATTGCAAGGAAGAAGCAGGTGGTAGTTGAAGACACTCCCTTGGATTGGGATGAAATGCTATCTAAAATCGGAAAAGGGAAGAAAAAGAAGGCAGCCAAGGTAGTCTCAAAGGTGGAGAGAGATGAAGCAAATAACAGGGTCATCCACATTGCCACCCCTACCACGGATAAAACTAGGGAAGAAGTCACTGGTCAAGATTACAATGTACAAACTATTAACCTTGGACCAGCATCCATGGAGCAGGACATAGAGGAATATGAAGGGTCTAGTGCTGTGATCATTGGGAGGTTAAGAAAGGAAGCCCAGACCAAGCAAGAGCTTAGAAAAGAAAACGAGAGGCTTAGGAAGTTCTTGGAAGATGTAATGAAGCCTCTGCAGTCTCTCCACCCTTCTTCCTCTGCCACTCCTGGTTTCCTACCTAAGGAAACCATCTCTGAGATTGAAAAAATGAAAACCTCTACTCAAACTACCACAGATTGGCTAAAGGATGTGCAAATGAAAGGGGACAGTGCAATCAAGGATATCTTGTCAGTTGGGAAGGATGCAGTCTGAGCCAGGGAATTATTGGACCTGGTGTTATCTCAAGATAAGGAAGATATTGACCTCTTGCTACAGAAATCCAAGGTCATCATGGGGCATGGTAAGGAGCAACTGGCTATAGATGGGATTCTTCCTTCTTCTAGGTTAGATGAACCCTGGGAATGGTTCGAGGCTCTACAAATCCGACATAAGGCCATGAAAAAGATTCAGAAATGGAAGAAACAAATTGATGGTGATCTTACAGGGGTCTATGAGGGCTGCATTGCATTCTTTGAAGTCATGACCGAAAGGAGAAAGATTGCCCCAAAATACCTAAGTCTAGAGCAGCTCAGGGAATGGTGGCATGAGGGTTATGCCCCAGATGCAGAAGGTGTTATAACCGCCCACCAGTTGGATGATGCAGCCACATACCTAGCTGTAATAGATAAATACCAGGCCAACAAGGAGGATTGGGATAAGACTGTCAAACAGTCGAAGGAGGAAATTGATTCCATTCAATGTCGGCTTAGGGTATTGCCTTTGCCACCTGTCACCGAGTTGGATAGGATATTCTTGAAGGTCCAGGGATCATCGGCTCCGAGCAAGGATAAGGGAAGTGGCAGTTAATGCATATTTTGAGATTTGTACTTCCCTATTATCATAGGGCATGCATTGGACCGGACTACATTGGGGATTGTGTCAAGGCTGACCTTGATGATAGATGGCATTTAATGTGTGCCTTATTTTGTTTTTTCTAGGCCGACTTGTTTTGGCAATTATATTTATCTTGTGAAAATGTTTGGTTGGGCCGACATATCTTGAGATTTGCTATTAATGGGCATTCTTGCCTTATTGTAAGGGTTAGCTAGAAAAGTAATAGAGATTAGTAAGGGCAAAAAGAGTTAGGGTATTTTGTAGTAGGAGTAGTATTCAATTTCTTGAAGCAAATACTATAATCAGAACAGTGGAATTGTTGCAATAGTTTGATGATCTAATGCAATTGAAGACATTGTGGTTTTCCTGGTGGAATCTTTTGTGTTGGTTTATCTCGCATGGTTCCTATTGTTCTATCTTTCAAATTGCTTGAAGATTTAGGGTTTAGCGTTCAGAATCAAATTAGTTTTAATTTGGTGGATGATGTTCATGATTTCATATCTGGAGTGTTTGTAGCAATCTCTGGTCTATACTCCTGGTAACTATCTGATTGTAGTAGGCTGGTGAAGTCAACCTGGACCATATATTTAAATGTGCTTAAGTTTGATTATAGATGAATTTCTATGATTTGAAAATCTGTATACCTTAGAAGATTGCACCGTTCTTGGGATATTGCATTGTGGGTTGAACAAGAATTGGTAATTTGGGATTGGTCCATTCCAGGTATCTATCATTTGCATTACTCATTCTAGGAGTAGTTTAGATTTCATCATATTCTTGTACCCGCTTATCTTTTGCTCTTTCTTTATTATCTGGTTAGGTTTAGGATTAGAGATCACCATATTGAAAAATCTGATAAATTGAAAGATACAGTTTGCTTGTAGTAAGGTCCCTTTGTGATTACCAGCATTTTCACATAATTATCTGAGTTGTTTATGCATTGTCATGACCTGACACCCGAGAGACCTTGGGGTGATTTTCAGTAATTTATTGTTGAGGATTACCTTTCAAGAGAGATAGAATATTGTATTCTGTCTGAGTTGTTGTTGTGCAGAAAACACCATCAACAATGAGAATAAGATGAGAAGGCCTAGAATGGAAAATCGTTGTCTTGTTTCCTTAAGAGACATTCGATTCCGCAATAGTATGCAATTGGGGCCAGGTTTCGTAAGAGGTTACCAGGGTAACCCAAGGATTGGGGGCCGGAACCTAGGAAGAAACACCAGGGTGACCTTTGCAACGTTGTGATGACACTCCACCTAGAATAATAGTTAACCTTGTGTTAGTAGTAAATTCAATTGTCAAAATCTGGAAGCAATGTAACCAATAGTTTGTTGTGTACTAGTGTCTAGGGTTAGTAGATTAAGTCTAGGTAACCTTATTACTATCTCCTAGCATGGGGGGTGGACCTACGGGTACCACATGGTTGGGTGGAACGTGCACCTTACTCTGTTGGGTCCCATGTTTTGTGATCATGGAATCGAGAGCTTCATGGATGGAGAGCTCGCACTTGGAAACTTTTATGTATTTCATCATTGTATATTGTAAATCTTGTATTTAAAACATCCCTCAAATGTTGTCAGGTGAACACTTGTTATTGTAACTATTATTTGATCTACCTCATCAGATGGATGAGTATTGTATAATCTATCAAATGCAATGTATGGAAAACATATTTGTACTTTATACTATCTTGAATGGAAATTTATAATTATGTAATGTTTATCTTTATGTTATCAATATGTGCAATGCGAAATACTTAAGTCACTTATGGAAACTCAAAGTAGTGTAATGTCGCATAGCTTAATGAATGTATGCAACTAATTAACTTAATAATTAAATTTTTTTTAAAAAAATTATTACACCATTATACACTATTGCAACATTCTTAGGTTATTAAGACGGGGCATTACAGATTGGTATCAGAGCAAAGGTTACAAACACTGGACGCTCTGGGTAATCACGAGCCCATTAGGTTGACCTAGTACGTAGTGTCACAACTGTTAGCCTTGGTTGAATAGTATCTAAGATTCGTTATTGTTATGTGTAGGAACATGCCTAGGCAAGGAGGAAGAGGTCATGGTAGAGGTCGAGGTGGAGGCCGAGGGTCAATCCCTCTGGTTATTCCCCCTCCTAGCCCTCACCACAGTGATCAAGCAGATCAGTCGGGTTAGAGGAATGAGGGACAGAATCCCGAACAGTCAGCAGTAGAGGGTTCTCAAATACGTCCATTATTAGAGGAGGTCCTAGTTCGTCTTGGACCTAGACAGGAAAATGAGCAGGAGGTTGTCAAAGAGAGAGATAGATCTCCTAGGAGAGTAGAGGACATAGCACATTAGGATGCTATCATTGCAGGTCATATGAGAGATTTACTGAGAGCACGTCCCCCTACCTTTGATGGTACAGGAGGTAGCTTAGAGGCTAAGACCTGGCTACTAGATTTGGGTAGATGCTTCGCCATGCACCCATACGGTAGCAATACCCGTGCTAGATGCGCTATTATGCACTTGAGAGGATTCGCCTCTACTTGGTGGCACCTAGAGGAGCAGAAGCTCCACATAGATATTGGTTCTGTGTCTTGGGAGATGTTTCTCGAGAGGTTTAGAGCATGGTTCCTATTGGAACATTGGAGGCAGTGTAGGGCTGACGAGTTCCATGATCTACATCAGTTGGCTCTTTCTGTAGAGCAATATGAACGTAGGTTTTATGAACTTAAGTAGTATGCTAGTATTGGCGATGATGAGCCTATGCTAGTACAACATTTCATCAGGGGTTTAAATGCCCACATTAGTGGTGGTGTCCGAGTCTTTGAGCCAAAGACTATGGAAGTCACAGTGGAGAAGGCTCACATTGTAGAGGAGAACCTTATTATGGCTTTAGGTGGGCACACAGGAGTGTAGATTGGGAGTGCTCCTGTAGCAGGTTTTAGTCCACGGGGTGGACAGGCATAGACAAGTGGTTCTTCTAAGAACCAACAGACACCCACAAAGGGTGGGCAGCAACAACAACAACGAACACCTCAAAAGAACAATAACTCTCAACCACAACAACAAAATAGTCCTCAAACAGGAAAGGGTCATAACTGGTGGTGCAACAAGCGCAATAGGTAGGATCAGCCTGCGTAGAGTGCTCAGTCTACTGTTAGTAGGGGTAGTTTTCAGCAATCCAATGCACCTTCAGGTGGCAGAGGATTCGGCAGAGGCACAGGTTGTTATTCTTGTGGACAGCAAGGACACATAGCTAGGTAATGTCCGATGAGAGGTCCTACTGGTTATGGGCCTCGACCTACAGTTTCTGAGCCTACGGTGGGAGATGCAGGATGAGCACATATAGTATATGCTGCGGTTAATGACCGCCAAGCCGATCACCAGAACACAGTGGTCGAGACTTCAAGTAAGTTAAATGGTGTTAGTGTTTCCATTCTTTTTGATTTCGGAGCCACTGACTCCTTTATTTCACCGACCATTGTAGACCGTTGTGGTCTTGTGGCAGTAAAGCAAGGTGGTAAGTGGCAAGTTGAATTCACCTCAGGGGTGAAAGTAGCAGTAAAAAACTTAGTACATAATTGTGAACTTAAAATTGGTACGTTAACTACCTTAGTAGATTTATATGTTACACCCTTAGGATCGTACGACATAGTTTTAGGTATGGATTGGTTAGCACCTTATCATGTTATAATTGACTGTCGACTTAAGACAGTTAGTTGCATTAATGATTTAGGTGCAAAAGTAGAAATCGTAGGTATTCAAAGACCTATCTCTTTGCGGATGATATCTGCTATGCAATTAAAGAGATGTCTTCGTCAGGGATGTCAACTGTTTGCAACAATAGTTACTGATATGGAAGAGGGTGAGAGACGAGAGGTATCTCTTGATGATCATCCTATTCTTAGGGAATTCATAGATGTGTTTCCCGATGACATTCCTGGAATGCCACCAAAGAGGGATATTGACTTTAGAGTTGACCTAGTTCCTAGAGCTGAGCCTATATCTAGAGCTCCTTATAGAATGACGACCCAAGAGTTAGAGGAACTTTGTATTCAGTTAGAGGAATTATTAGAAAAGGGTTTTATTCATCCTAGTGTTTCCCCTTGGGGAGCACTTGTCATCTTCGTAAAGAAGAAGGACGGATCTCTTAGGCTATGTATTGACTATCGTCAATTGAACAAGGTTACGATTAAGAATCGTTATCCTTTGCCTAGAATCGACGATCTTTTTGATCAAATTAAGGGAGCTAATGTGTTCTCTAAAATCGATTTGAAATCTGGTTACCATCAATTGCGTATAGCTGAAGCAAACATCCATAAAACTGCTTTTTGAACTCATTATGGGCACTACAAATTCACAGTAGTACCATTTGGGTTAACGAACGCACCTTCAGTATTCATGAGTTTAATGAATGGTGTATTTCGTACATACCTTGATCGTTTTGTCCTGGTATTTCTCGATGATATTTTAGTCTATTCGAGGAACATGAAGGAACATGAAGAACACTTGAGACAGGTATTGCAATGTTTAAGGGAAAATCAATTGTATGCAAACTTGAAGAAGTGTGACTTCTTTCAAACTGAAATAAAATACCTCGGACATGTGATATCTGGTAAAGGTATAGTTGTGGATCCTTCAAAGATCCAAGCTATTGTAGATTGGCCCGCACCTACTAATGTAGGCGAAGTTCGTAGTTTTATGGGTCTAGCTAGCTATTATAGACGTTTTGTAGAGGGATTTTCTAGAATTGGTCATCCTATTACTTCTCTTCAAAGGAAAGGGAAGAAGTTTGTTTGGATAGAACAGTGTCAGTTGGCTTTTTAGACTCTTAAAGAAAAGCTAACTAATGCACCTATACTCCTTGTTCCTGATCCTACTAAGGATTTCGTAGTATGTGCGGATGCATCCTTAGAGGGTTTGGGAGTAGTTTTGATGCAAGATGGGCGTGTGATTGCTTATGAGTCTCACAAACTCAAAGATCATGAATTAAACTATCCTCCTCATGACCTAGAATTAGCTGTAGTAGTGCATGCATTAGTTTGTTGGAGACATTTCCTATTAGGTCATCGTTTCGAACTTCATACTAATCACCATAGTTTGCAATACATCTTTACACAACCTAACTTGAATGTTAGGCAAAGACGGTGGATGGAGTTCTTGTGTGAGTACGATTTTGAAGTAAAACATGTTCAAGGCAAAGAGAATGTAGTGGCTGACGCTCTTAGCCGACGTCGACATGAGATTTCTGCTACTACTCTTGAAGTTGATTTGAGAGGAAAAATAGTAGCTGCACTTCCTACCGATAGATTATATCAGGAAGTGAGGTCAGAGATTGAATCGGGTAGACCTTTAGAAGGTCGATTTGCAGGTTGTCTTAGAATCGGATGGTATATTACGACATTTAGGTCATATTTATGTACCACATGTTGAGAGTCTTCATACTTTAATCATGACGAAAGCTCGTCGAGCTCCGTATTCAGCTCATCCAGGAGTTAAGAAAATGCATGTTGATCTTTGGCAACTGTATTTTTGGCCTGGTATGAAACATGATATTGCTGATTATGTATCGAGATGTCTTGAATGTCAGCGAGTCAAAGCTGAGCATCAACATCCTACTGGATTATTGCAGCCACATCTCATTCCTGAATGGAAATGGGATATTATATCCGTTGATTTTATTGTAGGGTTACCCACGTCATCACATCGACATGATGCCATTATGGTAACTGTTGACCATTTGACTAAGATAGCTCACTTCTCTCTAGTACGTTCATCATATAATGCTTCATTTGTAGCTAGGATATTTATGGAGGACATCATTAGATTACATGGGATTCCTCATAGGATTATATCGGATAGAGATCCTGTATTTACTTCAGCCTTATGGACTTCATTACAACATGCTCTTGGTACACAGTTGAACTTTAGTTCAGTGTATCATCCTCAAACCGATGGTCAAACTGAAAGAGTTAACCAAATATTAGAGGATATGCTTAGGATGTACGTAATGGACCAACAATCATGTTGGGAGGATTACTTGTACTTATTAGAATTTTCTTATAACAATGGATATCAGAGTTCCATAGGTATGCCACCATTTCAGGCATTATACGGTCATCCTTGTCGAACTCCTCTTAGTTGGGATCGACTTGAGGATAGAGTGTTACTTGGACCTGAGATGCTTCGTGACATGGAGCAACAGGTTGACCGTATTAGAGAGCATTTGATAGCAGCTCAGGATAGGCAAAAGAAATATGCCGATGTGCATAGGATAGACCGACAGTTTGTTGTTGGTGATAGAGTGTTTCTTTGAGTGCGACCGCGAAAGAGTTCAATCCGTTATGGAAAAGGCTCTAAGCTTGCGCCTCGTTTTGTTGGACCATTCAAGATTTTAGAGAGAATTGGTCTCGTGGCGTATTGACTCGCCTTACCACCCAGTTTATCTCATATTCATGATGTTTTTCATGTGTCAGTTCTTAGACCATATCATCCTGACATATCTCATGTACTTGATTGGAATGCGTTATAGGTAGAGGATGGGCAGTTGGCTTTGGAGCCCGTGGCCATTCTACACCACCGGATGCTCAGTCTTAGGGGTTGAGACGTTGATCAGGTGAGGGTCCAATGGGATCCTAGACATGAGGCTTCAGCTACTTGGGAGGATACGACACGCATGAGGGAACTTTATCCCTATCTCTTCGCAAGCTTTCAGAAGCAAGCCTGATCCTAGGGGGGAGGATGTAGTACCCCTCTGTTTATGCTTATGCTTTCTGCTGTTATATTTTCACACTGTTAGACCTATGATGTTTTGTTGTATATTTTGATTGCTAGTTTTGAGCGATAGTGGATTATTTTGTGACATGATGATACATTGTTTGATGATTATTGATTTCAGACATGATTTGAGATAGTTTAGATGTTTAATTTCAGTTGATTATTGCTATGTACATGTTATGATGGACTAACAGCTATTTATTTTATCAGTTTGCTATGAAGTGTATTGGTGTGGAGAATGGAATCGCATCACTCGCTTGCAAGTGCCCTGCGATATCTGTGATTTTCTCTGCACAGTGTGTCTGTTTAATGCTTTATATATATATATATTTGTATGCATGTTATTTGCTTGGTTGTAGAAATTGTAGGTACATGACACTGACTCCACCTGGGTACTCAGGTCTGAGCATGTCAAGACTCAACAGAAACGTTGATTGGGAGATAGTAGTTTGGTTTATCCTAGCCTAGTCTATAAACCTGGTCTTAGTACTTTGTCTGTATTTAGTTTGAGTCATAGGTTGTATTGTCAATTTTTGTTTGGATAAATTGTTTGAAAAACAAATTTGGTTAATTTTTAATGTTGGAATATTGTGTTTTAAATTATTGTTATTTAAATTAATTTTAAATGTTAAAGAAATTACTTGCTTGATTATTTAATTAATTAATTAGCTTATTTGGTTAAATGGTTTGATTATAAAAGATAAAACTTATTTAATTAAATAAATTAATTAGTTAAATTAAAATATTAAGTGAGTAAATAGTTATATTTGAAAATTAAATAAATTATGGAAAAATTGTAAATTTAAATTAAAAAAAATATGCATGAGATTTGTATAGTGGTTGTAAAATTTAAATTAAATAAAATTAAAATTTGCATGCAAATTTGAATTGGCAAATTACCGAGAAGTGGAGAAGATATTTTGGTAACCACTTCTCAACAAGTGTGCCAGTGCTTTAATTGATTATTGTTGAGGTTTTTGACGGATATTATCTAAGGATTTGGAAATTACAGAGGCTATTCAATTTTTCTCATGGGGAAATTATCAAAGCTTTGCAAAAAAATTCTTGCTGTGTAAAAAAAATTATTTTTCTAAGAGGATTTGTTATTTCCTCTGGGGTTGTATATTTGTGGAAGATCCCTTGGTGGGAGGATCTTTTGTGCTGGTTGGAAAAGCTTTTGGGGAATTGTGTGCTACAGAGGATTTCTTTTCTACAGTCAAATCTCAAGCTACAGGTATTCTTCTTTGTATAATTTAATTTCTTTTGAAAAGAATGTTGAAGAAAATATTAGTTAGATTTTCCTGTGTTTTGTTTTCTCGGGAATTTCTTAAATATTTTATTTAAACAAGTAGAAAGGATTTGAGAAGAATTTGAAATGAGAAAGGGAAAGAAATTCTTGCTGTTAAATATTAGAATCTTTGTGAAAATTAATTTCAAACAGTAGAATACCTATAGGTGAAATTGCAAAACCATAGAGGGTTTCAAGATAAAATTTGTCTGTTTGATTTGAAAATAAATTTGGAGATCTATTTCATTAAGAACATCTGTTATTGATTTTATGTATATATAATATTTTGGGAAATCAATTTGTTCAGAATGAAAATATTTCTTTTCATTTCCTGTTAAAAAAAATACAATTACAGTGATTTATTGTTATTGAAAAATATATATATTTATATATATATATTAAAAAATATATATATATATATACATATATAAATGTATATATCTCAATAAAAATATATAGATTTAAAACCCTACTGTACAGAATTCGTGTAAAGCGAATTCATATAAAAAAAGAATCCGAATGCGATTTATTTTAATCGCCGGAAAAATATTCGTCAAATTTTAAATGCTTTAATTTTATAAATAAAATTTTAATGTCATTTGGGGAGGGCCGAAACCCTCCCCTCACCCTTATGGGTGGGCGCAGCCTGGTGTGGGCTGCGTCCTCCCCAAAAGGGGAGGCTGCGGCCATAGCGCTGGCCTTTTGGAGTTAAAACCCTTTTTAAATTTCATTCGATTTTATTTTTTTAATGGAAATAAAAATAAATTATGTTTGATTCTTTTTAAATTTTGACTTTCATTTAATGTGGGGTAATATATAATATTTATATCTATATTTGTATTTATATATATATATATGTGTGTGTATATGTATGAATATAAATATATACATATAATTATTGAATATGATATATTGTGAAATTGGGAAAATACAAATAAAAGTAGACTAAATGAAATAGTTAATTTTATTGATTTTAAATATATATATCTTTTGTTAAGGTGATATTTAAATATGTTGTTTTTAAACTGATGCATATGGATTTAGCATATCCGAAAAAAATTTGATATTTAATTTTTCTCAATTTACTTTCATACGTATTTTTCTTTTGGGGCAAATTGTGAAAGTTTTTGTTGTATAAGTCTTCCAAAGTGAATTGTGTAAAAGGGTGTTTAATTGTTCAAATGTATTTCTTGAGTTGAATTGGGTTGTGCATGCGTTAAATATTGTATTCTGTTATTGTTGATGGTTATTTGATTATTGTGTGATGTACTTTGTGCACTTGTAAACCCTAGTCATGAAAATGTAGAAATTCTTGTTATGTTTAGGGGAGTGGCTATTTGTAAGGGCCGACACACAAAGTGGTGTCAGGGTAACTTACAAATAGTTAGTAAGTCAGTGAAAACTAAATAACACAGTAGTTAGATTAAAACATTTAACAAGATGTATATGCCTCTCTTATGACTCTTGAGCTACTTCAGTCATGAGAATAAGATGAGAAGGCCTGGAATGGAAAATCGTTGTCTTGTTTCCTTAAGAGACATTTGATTCTGCAACAGTATGCAATTGGGGCCAGGTTTCATAAGAGGTTACCAGGGTAGCCCAAGGATTGGGGGCCGGAACCTAGGAAGAAACACCAGGGTAACCTTTGCAACGTTGTGATGACACTCCACCTAGAATAACAGTTAACCTTGTGTTAGTAGTAAATTCAATTGTCAAAATCTGGAAGCAATGTAACCAATAGTTTGTTGTGTACTAGTGTCTAGGGTTAGCAGATTAAGTCTAGGTAACCTTATTACTATCTCCTAGCACGGGGGGTGGACCTACGGGTACCACATGGTTGGGTGGAACATGCACCTTACTCCGTTGGGTCCCCAGTTTTGTGATCATGGCATCGAGAGCTTCATGGATGGAGAGATCGCACTTGGAAACTTTTATGTATTTCATCATTGTATATTGTAAATCTTGTATTTAAAACATCCCTCAAATGTTGTCAGGTGAACACTTGTTATTGTAACTATTATTTGATCTACCTCATCAGATGGATGAGTATTGTATAATCTATCAAATGCAATGTATGGAAAACATGTTTGTACTTTATACTATCTTGAATGGAAATTTATAATTATGTAATGTTTATCTTTATGTTATCAATATGTGCAATGCAAAATACTTAAGTCACTTATGGAAACTCAAAGTAGTGTAACGTCGCATAGCTTAATGAATGTATGCAACTAATTAACTTAATAATTAAACTTTAAAAAAAAAAAATTATTACACCATTATACACGATTGCAACATTCTTAGGTTATTAAGATGGGGCATTACATGTGTGGCTGCTACACAACCTCACACAGGGGCGCAACCCCTGTGGTGGCTGCTTGCAGCCCCCTCCCCATTCATGGGGAGCGCTGCACAGCCAGGGCCCCCATGGATGGGGGGTGGCTGTGGCAGCCCCACAAAATTTAAAATAATATAATTTTTTTTTTTAATTTCCTCAATCTCATTTAAAAAAAAAACGAAAATCCAAAAAAACTTCCCCAGATTTTGACAGATTTCACCAGTCAACAAAAATTTCAAAAATAAGAGATTTTCCAGAATTTAAAAGACATATGTATATATACATCTATGTCTTGATTTTTCAATATCACATCAAATTGGCAGATTTTTCCTGAGGAGCAGATCAAGAAGAAAGATTTAAAACAAAATAATAAGATGGATTTTTTTTTTCTGGGTTTTTCTTTTAGTTTTCATTTCCAAATCTCAACCATTTTCCTAGTTTTCAAACAATTTCATATGGGTTTCGTTGGATTCAACCAATACTTCAAAGAATCCAAAATGGCATAATGAAGATTTAACCTATTTCAAAATTAAATAAAGCAAGAACAAAGAGGAACCTGGTTTTTTTTCCTCCATAACTTGAAGCTTTCAAACATGGAGTTTTCCAATCCCTCCATTGAATCAGCTCAACAAAAATCTCCATCTCCTTCACAATTCCAAGCAAAATCCACCCACCAGAAAATTTTCTCCAAAAAATGCAAGATGAAACTTAGATCCATTTTCTTGTCCAAAATTGGGTTTTTTTCCCAAATTAGTCAAAACCCTAAAATTCCCACTCACAAAATATAATTTAAAAACATGGGAATATTTCAAATTTTTTAATTCAAAAATCCAATTTCGAATTTTTAATTCTAAAACCCATTTCATAATTTTTAATTTATAAATCTCACTTCTAATTTTTAATTCATAATTCCTACTTCTAATTTTTAATTTATAAAACCAATTTTCTAATTTTTAATTCAAAACTCAATTTTGAATTTTTTTAATTTAACTTTAGGCATTTTCCAAATTTCTCATAAAACAAAGGGCATTTCAAATTATCAATAAATGATTTCCTCAACAATATTTTTCAAAAGTGGAATTAAAACATATTGTCATTTAATTATTTATTTTAATTTAATCGTAACTATTCAGACAAGATTTTAATTAAATCCTAAATATCCAAAACGACTTCCATTTTCAATTTCAATTGAATTTAGATATACAATAACGCCAAAATTACTATTTCGTTTAATATATCACTATTAATCTAATTAATTAATAAACTAAATCTAGTTTATTAATTAATCAAATCAATCAATAACCCAATCATTATTTTATTAATTTCATCAAATAAATCAATAAATAAATCACATTTCAACATTGCAACTAAATGCATTTAATCATCAATTAAACTACGCAAGTCATTTAATAAACTTTAAACTTGAAATTAAATAAACACTCAAGGGGAAATTGACCAAGTTAAAACAACTGACCCCAACGACAACCTGATAACACGCTATGACTAGGGTGATGACTTGGCTCATAAAACCTAGCTACTATCTCCCAATCAATTACCATTGGTAAATGAACACGCTCAGACCTGTGAAGCCAAGTGGAGTCGATGTCATGTACCTACCAACCTACAGCAAAGAACATGTCGAACGTGCAAAATATATATGTATGTTATGACCAAACACATCGTGAAGAGGGAATCTCAGAATTGTAGGGTGCTCACAAGCGAGTGATACAATCTACCCCTTTCACCAATACAGTATCATTAACTGACGCATCTAACATCAGAGATATGTTGAATAGCATAAAACATCATTAAATCAAATATATTCTAAATTACTCCAAATCATGTCATAAGGATAACATCGGAATAAAAGAACATCACATCAACATATAGCTTCCACATTGTTTAACAATCATGATCACAAGAAATTAAGTTCCAAAGTCAAAGCATGTTCAGACACAATCGTCGCATCATGATATATCATGCGCATCACCAAATAATTCATGATCAAACAATCACTAAGTTCACAATCAAATCATAAGCATACTCAAACATTACCAAGAAAATAGTGCCGATCCAAATATCCAAAATGGAGGGGTGTTAAAAATTACAAATACATTCATAGAAAATCATAAACAACTTCTTTTTCCATTCCAAAGCAAATTTTTTGTTTCCCTAGTACAAGCAATCTTGATTACTTCAAATAAAGCATAAACAACTTCTTCTTCCTTTCCAAAACATTCAATTTTTATATTTATAAAGATAAATAAAGAAGAATATATCCCCGTGCCTATGTTACACTTTAATCAATTGATTGATTTGTTTCTCAGCCTTTTGCAACAGCTTCCTAGCTTCACTTTATCAACGCAAAGCAAGACCCTATCTCAAATTAATGCAACACTCTCTCAAATTATTTCTCAACTCTCTCTTAATATCTCTCATCTTTCACAGAATAATGCAGCAAAGTAAATTTTTTAGAATAAGTTTACAGAATGAGAAGTGTGTCCCAAATGAGAGCACTAACCTCTATTTATATAGAAAAAGGAGACATTGCAGCCTATAGAAAAGGAATTCAAAATGATAACTTAATCCATGCAAGTTGACTCACTTCACTTAGCTTAAAAGGTGACAGCAAACTAACCACAAACTCAACATAAGAAGCCACAATTTGACCCATTTATTTGAAAGTAGCAAGAGACTTATTCAATTGTGCTCATGCTAAAATGGTGACAGTTGATTTACATCAAAGATGGACTTCTACAGCAAATAGAACCTCGTATTCTAGTGCCAAGTATGTAGCCATTCTCCCTACTATTTTGGCTTGGCTTTACTCTTTTAAACAGTCTCATTCTACAAGAAATACTCATTCTATCCCAACTTAGTCACAAATTTATTGAGAAATACAACAAAAATGAGTCGCTTTTCAAAGATGGTGTATTTATTTGTTGCTTTGACCAATTCACATCTTTCTATACATGTTTCCTATTCTCATGCATTTCACTTTATTTTGCAATTAGTATCTATTTCATCGCTTTATATAAGAGAATTGAGTAATTTTTTGTTTAATAATTCCAAAATGCATTACCATAGCATCGACTATGGTTCACTATCCATATCGACCATACTATTGCGCAATACATAGCATGTAATCTGGCCTTTATTCAATGCCAATATATGTTATATTTGGCCTTCAAATTCTTTGTATACATTATATACAATTGGCTTATGTTCATGTAAATAAATTGGCTTCTAAACATTATGTATGTTAATCAAACTCCAAGTATATATTTATATATAAATATATACTCATATATGTACATATGCATATATATATATGTCTATCAATATATCACATATATGTATATGTATATATATATATATTAATATATATATCTCATGTCAATAAAGTATGTATACATTCAATATAGAAATGAATATGAATAGGTTAACATTCTCATAATAATAATAATTATATCGATTGTGTACATATATTGATACATTCCTATGGGCATGTTCATTTTCCAAACATACCTGTGTATCGATACATGTATACATATGGATATATGTATATATCATATATATTGATATATATACACATTCAATTGCACACCAAGCACATACAAAATTACTATTGTGTTTATAGGGAACAATCATGTGATGTATTTATACTTATATACATTCATGTCGTACTATCCATTCGATAGCTCCATGCTAACAAGCAACTCATTGATAAGCATGCATAGGTACGTCTTCTTATGTGCTCTCGTGTGTGTGTTCCTTGATATGTATGGACTATCATCAACATGCATATGTATACATATACATACATTCCACATGTGTTCAACTCATCAATACAAGCATAGTAATATAAGGAAGAACTCATAAGCTCTGAACAAATTAACGTCACCCAACTATGCATTCAATCGTAATCAAGACCCTTCCTAATGCAAACACACATACTTAAGGATGAGTTACCAATTCCCAACACAATAACTTGACTCAACCATTCTATTGTGAGTTTGTGTAAGCTCAGATAGGTTACATTACTAGTTACCTGACCAATATTTTCTCCTAAGTGACACTTCCCCTTGCACTTAGAGATTGAAAATATACCTGGACCAACTAACACATTTGCATGATAGTAAGATTTTCAAAAAAAGTATGTGTTATAGATAATATATCTCCATAGTTAAAATACATTATTCAATAGCCATTCATTCCACATTTATGCATTTCTTCACATATCATTAAATGAAATAACATTCATTCATAAATCATTTATAACAAAGTGCAAGCACAATTTATTTAGAATTAAAATTACATTCTTGGGGTGTAACATACTCCCCCTCTTGTGAATCATCATCCCTGATGACTTTTATGTAGCAACATAAACTTATCAAACAAACAACATATTATTTTTCAACTACTCTCAAATGCATCTAAAACATGTGAAAATTTTTGTTGTATCTCAGCATAGTCTTCTCAAGTGGTAGAGTCTCCTCCATACTGGTCCCACTGAAGTTTGCATTGCAATACTTCCTTGTTATGCAAGTGAATCTTACACATTCCAAGGACCTTGACAAGCTCAAGTGTTACCACTCATGGATCCTGCACCTATAAAGCATTCCAATCAATCACATGATTATCGCTTGGTATATACTTCTTTAGGTAAGACACATGAAATAAATTATGCATCCTAGCAAGAGTTGGTGGTAATGCAATTCGGTAAGTTACTAGATTCACTTCTTCAAAAATCTCAAAAGGTCCTACATAACATGGAGCTAATTTGGAAGACTTTCCAAATTTAATAGAACTCTTGTGAGGTTTCACTCTCAACAATATCCTATCACCTATGGAAAATTTTTGAGGCACTCTCTTTCCATTAGCATAGCCTTTTTGTCTATCATTAGCTTCAACCAGCCTTTGCTTAATAATTCTTACTTGCTCTTCCATCTTAGCCAACATTTTTGGCCCAAGACTTACTCTATCCCCAAGTCTATCCCAAGTTATAGAAGTTTGACACTCTCGACCATATAATTCTTTGAAAGGATCCATCTTTATTACGGAATGGTAAGAATTTTTGTATGCAAATTCTACTAAAGGAAAGTATTCTTCCCACTTGTATTATTGATCCATGCAATACATTCTAAGTAGTTCCTCCAATACTTGATTCACCCTTTCATTTTTTCCATCTATTTCCAGATGATATGCTGAGCTAATATTTAGTTGAGTCCCAAGTGTAGAAAATAAGGTTTTCCAAAACCTAGAAGTGACTTGTGCATCTCAATTCAAGATAATCTTCTAGGAATCCCATGTATCCTAAACACTTCTTGCACAAATTTCCTTGCTATGGTAGGAGCTCCATCGGTTAGGTTCCTAGTGTGAAATGTGCCACTTTAGTGAGCTTATCCACAATCATAAGAATGTAATTGTGCTTATTCTTTGACATAGGAAATCCTTGCACAAAGTCCATACTTATGACTTGTCACTTTCTCTTGGGTATATCATGCAGGTATAACAAGCCTGCAAGACGATGATGCTCCACTTTCACCCTTTGACATTCAAGACACCTAGCCACAAATTGAGTAGCATCTCCTTTCATGTCCTTCTAATAATATAATGGCTTAACATCTACCAAAAATTTTGTCACACCAGGGTGTCCAGAGTATAGTGTTTCATGTACTTCTTCCAATACCATATTTCTTAATTCCTCTGAGTCAGGTACATACATTCTCCCCTTATACCTAAGTATAGCACTAGGTTCAAAATGGAAACCTTCATACCTAGTATCATGTAGATTGCTAGTGAGTGCTTGCTTAACTTGGAAGTATTACTCATCCTCTTTTCATTTTTGCAACACTTATCCTTTAAAGTTAGTTTAAATGGTCACTATTGAAGAAATATGATGTTTTTGACTCAAGGCATCGACACCCCAATTTTTTTTCCATTAATATAACTAATATTAAATTCATAATTAGATATTAACTCTAACCATCTTCTATATCTAGCATTTAGATTAGGTTGAGTGAATAGATACTTCAACCCATGATGATCAGTTTTCATTTCAAAGGGTTTCCCTAAAAAGTAATGCCTCCGTATTTGCAATGTGTGAACCACAACTACTAACTCCAAATCATGTGATGCATAATTATACTCATATAGTTTTAACTTCCTTGATTATAAGCAATTACTTACCATTTTTACATCAAAACACCCCCTAAGCCCTCTCCTGATGCATTCGTGATAACAATAAAGTCACCCTCAAGATCTGGTACTTTCAAAATTGTTAAGGTAGTTAATTTCTCTTTGAGTAGGTCAAAGGCTTCTTGACACTTCTCTTTCCACTCAAACTTCTTCACTTTCTTCTATGAAAAGTAATCAAAAAGGATATCTTGGAGAAATTTGCAACATACTTTCTATAGTATCATGTTAGACCTATAAAACTTCTAACCTCGAATATGTTCTTGGGTATTGGTGTAACACTCACCACAAAACCCTAGAGAATGACGCACACACATAATGGAAGCAAACATTTTTTTTTTTAAGTGTAATTAAACAAGTAAAGTAAACTACACTAACACATACATTCTCTAAGGTACATGATGATGCTTACATACAATACCCATTACTAACAAAAGTTACTAAACATAACTTATATTTATTACACAAGAATTAAAGATCATACATCCAAAACATTAAAATAGATCATTTAAGCTATAAAGTACAATAATGATCCATTCACACATTTCATGTATTTAATATTACAATTACAACTCTCATTTCCAAATGAGATAGTTTATAAAAAAGTGTTACAAATGAAAATTACAAAGGTTCTCCTTGAATACAATTGAGGAGTGATACAATTACAAGGTATCCAATAGATACAAGTGAGAACATGAAAGAATTACAAATCCACTAGTACACATTGGCTCTCCAATCTTGAAGTACTCGCCATCATGAACAAGAACTGGGGACCCCATGGTGTAAGGTGCACATTCCACCCAACTAAGTGGTACCTGAAGGACCACCCCCCATGTTAGGAGATAGTAAAAGAGCTTCCTAGGAAAAACCTACAACCTCTAGACATAGGCAATTACAATATAAAACTACACAAGTACAAAACTAACAAAATGGTTACAATGCTTCCAGATAATAATGATCAATTGTACATTACTAACAGACTAACTAATAGGTGTTATAGGAGGAGTTTCATCACAAAGTTGCATGGGTCACCTTGGAAAATCTTCCTAGGCCCCAACCCCCATCTTGGGTTACCCTGGTGACCTCTTACGAAACCTGACCCCACATGCAATCCAATGTGGAATTGATTATCTTTCAGAGAGACAAGATATTGATCTTTCCATTACAGGCCTTCTCGTTTCATCCCAAGTATTTACTAGCCCTTGAGTCCATGAGCAAGGCATTAACAAAAGTTAAGTATTTAACTACCCTTTTCCCTTAACATATTTATTAAGTTATCACTTATTAATCTAACTCTTCATGAGTTACCCAAACACCACTTTGTGTGTCGGCCCCCATGAAAAGCCACTCTCCTATTAACAACCGAAGGAACTAATCCGATTAACATAGGGTAAACTAGGTGCACATAACCAGTTACATTTACCAACTCAACAATAATTATATGACACAACCTGTTCACATAACTAGGTCCAACTGAAACAAATCACGTGCACTACCCAAGTTAAACAAAAAAAAATCACATGAGACACAACATCATCTCAAGAAAACACATATAGAAGTCCTACATAAACAAATAACTCAACTTCCCCAACAATGAGAATGAGAGATGACATAACTAAAAAGCAATTTAGGAAAATCAATATCCTAACTTTAGGATTTCCTAAATCCAAGTAAAGCAATAACATATTGCATGTAATCAATCAGAATAGTTTATAATTCCATTATAAAATAAAATAAAAAGAAACTAAGACTTAGAGTTTAACTCCACTTTCCCAATTTCACTAATGATAAAAATCATTTTTTTAATAAATAAAATCATTTTATTATAAAATAAATATTTGCAACTTTTATAATAAAATAATCTTAAGATAATTATATTTAAATATAAATATATTTTAAACATATATATAATTATATACTTTATGTATATACAAATTATATATATATTTAAATATATAAATATTATTTAAATATATATTTATAAAATCATATAAATGCCCAAATTATTTAAATAAAATCTAATTATTTCAAATACATATTATATATATAATATATGTATATTATATATAATATATATATTATATATATAATATATGATATTATATATATAATATAAAAAAAATTAATTAAAAGTAACCCCCACCAAAAGGCAGGGGACATAGCCTGGGTTGTGCCCAACCTCCCCTATGGAGGTTGCACTGCCACAATAGTGCACCCTCCATGGGTGTGGTTGTGGCTACCCTCCCCCATAATCTTTTAAAATTTTATTTTATTTTTATTTTTTTCAAAAAAAAACAAACCTTCTCCTGTGCATTCTACCATACAATAGTTGCAGACATTTTTTAACAGGAAAAATTTCCCAGATTTAAAGCATACAAAAATTTATATATATATATATATTGTATGTATATATAACCACACACACATATATATAAATATTTCCAACCAACGGTCCAATTGGACAAAATTTCTTCTTCTTTTTTAAATAGAGTAATTTATAGGGAAATTTTGAAAGCAAATTCAGAAATTTCAATTTCTAAATTACAATGGAAGATCTCAAATCTAATTACAGAGATTCATAGAATTTTCGGTTGTTTTCTCTTTCAATTTTCTACTGTTAAAATTTGTTTCCCTATAAAGGATCTAAGGTTTTTCTTGATTTTTCTATAGAGGTTTTCAAAAATTCATAGCAATCCTTTCAAAATTAAAAAAAATCAAACCTTCTAAACAATAAAGCAATAAAGAACTTGTGTTCTGAAGTTTGAAGAAATAAAATTTGAAGTTGAGCTTTTCTCCACAATCCAATCTTCTAGAACCTCTTCCAAAATCTCCACTTCCAGACCAAAAATCCAATTACAGAGCCAAATCTTTCTCCATTTTTAACAGCCCAAATTTTTCCAAAAATAAAATATCCTCCCATTAATTTTTCAACACTTAGTCAAAATTTAAAATATCTCTTTCAACCACCATAATTATTACCTCTTATGCATTCAAAATTTGTTTTTGCTTTTTAAATAATTCAAAACACAATTTAATTTTCAAATAAATTTAAAATCACTTAATCTATGCACTTTACAAAACAACTTTAATTATTCGCTTAATAAATTTAATTGATTAATTTATTTACTCAACAAAACAAGTTTAATTAATTAATTTATGTACTCAACAAAATAAATTTAATTAATTAGTTTATTTACTTAATAAAATAAATTTAACCACGAGGATTAAATTACTTTACCACATAAATGAAATTTACTTAATTAATTTATCCATTTAATAAGATAAATTTAATCAATAGATTAAATTACCTTACCAATTGAATGAAATTAAATTAATTAAATTAAATAAAAAAATTTAATCTAAAATACAGAAATTAACATTTACAACCACTTAAATATTAATTCCCATACATAATTTCTACTAATAATAAATCATCAAAACATCAAAGACGACATGACTCAACAACAAGAAGACACAAACTGATGACACACTATGACAGGGATTGTGGTTTGACAAGGGAACCCCGTTACTATCTCCCTATCAACATAACCATTGGGAAAGTGGACACGCTCAGACCTGTGAAGCCAAGTGGAGACAATGTCCTATACCTACAATCTTGCAATCAAGACGAATGTCGTACATGGGTAAAATATAACAGTCACACCGTCAAGAGAAATCATAGAATCACAAGTCGCTCGCAAGCGAGTGGTGTAATTTTGTCCCCTTCACTAATATAGTCACATCAAGACTAATGAAATTAAAGCATCATAAATCAACATATGAGCATATATCAATATTAATAACTATGCTAATCAAAAGCATAACATAAAACCATAAGCATCCACATAAAGTATCATCACATCAAAGTATAGCATCCACATCACTCTAATGTTAGTGATCATAAAACCATAACAAGGTATCAGGGTCTATCATCGTAAAGGTACTGTCTAACAGCATAAACAAATCAGAACACATACCAGCAACTGGAGGGGCACTACAACTGGTCATTCAAGCATCACCTCGATCTTAGTTGGATCTATTGAAATTTGATCTTCCAAGATCACATGTCCAAGATAATGCACTTTCTTCTGGAAGAAGGTACACTTAGAGAGTTCACCATTAAAATTATGTTCTCTAAATATTGTAGAACAATCTCTAAATGCCTAAAATGTGCCTTCTCATTCCTTGAGTAAATCAAAATTTCATCCAAGAAAACTAAGACAAATTTATCTAGGAAATCCCTAAATACATTGTTCATAAGGTTCATAAATGTTGCAAGTGCATTCATTAAGCCAAAGGACAAAACTATAAACTCATAGTGTCCATATCTAGTTTTGAACATAGTTTTAAAGATGTATTCATCCTTAATTTTCAATTAATGGTATCTAGATCTCATATCTATCTTAGAAAATATGGAAGCTCCCATCATTTGATCAAATAGATCATCAATGCATGGTAACGGGTACTTATTCTTTACCATAGCTTTGTTAAGCATGTGATAATCTATGCACAAATGCAAAGTACCATCCTTATTTTTCATAAACATTGTTGGTGCTCCCCAGGGTGATACACTTGGTCTTATCAACCCCTTAGACAATAGTTCATCCACCTGTGCCTTAAGCTCCATTAGATCGATTGTCATCATTCTATAAGGTCCTTGGAAATAGGTTTAGATCCTAGAACTATATCAATTAAAAATTCAAATATCCTTTTCAGTGATAACCTAGGTAATTCATCTAGAGACACATCTGAAAACTTTCTTAGTATAAGATACCTCTCCATATCTAACATTCCAGTTTCTTCCATTTCACCATCTTCCATATCTTGGAAGCTCTATAATTCCAAGTTATCAAGGTTCTCTTCAAGTGTTTCCATCTTGACTACAAAGAGTTTACACCCTTTCTTCTTAGCCCTTAATAATTACATTGTTGAGATTTGACGAATCTTGACTTCTCTAGTTATCCCTTGGAAATTCACTTGATTACCAAGATCATCTAGGAATTCTACTATTTTAGCATGGAAAGCTACCTTAGCCCTATGTCTCCATAACTATTTCATACCTAGGATAACATCATAGGATCCTAAACGTGCAACATATAGGTTCACCTCTATAGAAAAACAAGGTAGCTCTATCCTAGCCTCAAACAAACATTGTTCCACCTTTTCTCTTGTCTGGTTTGCATACTCAACATCCCAAGACTTTTCCATGTAACTAGCCTTTCTAGATATTTTCTTAGCTAGTACTCTAGGTGAAATGAAATTCTTAGTTGCACTAGTATCTATAAGTATAGAAATGGGTAAGCCAAATAAAATACCTAAAAACTCTTATTAAAATCACTTGATACCCTACTTGGTGATCATCCACAACTGCATGTATCTTTTGTTGGAACATCGCTTATTGGGTAGGCAGTGGATTACCATAATATTGTGACTTGAAAGCTTGTTGGTTCTCCAGACTTGCTAGCATTTTTTCCCATATTATTGGTATTCCCACCACTGGAACAATTCTTATTACGTTCCCTTCTTGATTGTTTCCCACTATTACAGGATCCTTTTTTTCTTGCTTTGGTACATTTTTCACAACTTTCACCTTATTTGGAGTTGGTTTTTCCTAAGCTCCCACAATCTTCTTACAATTTTTTTTCTAGGAAGATGGAGATAGCTTTGAGCTTCTAATCTTCTTTAAGTGCTTTCTCATACACAAGTTCCATAGTAGTTGGACCATGAACATCTACCTCTCCTCCGATCTAACTATTAAGTCCCATGATAAACTTTCTTATATGGAAGTTCTCATCCTTCTAGAGCACATAGGAACATAACATAGCAGACAAGTAAACTTCTCCTAATACTCATTAACCTTCATCTCATCATATCTCAGATTTTGAAAATCTATGAGTTTTTGGTCAAAATAGATTTGGGGTAGCCATCTTTTATGGAAAATTTCAACAAATTCACTCCAAGTTAGTTTCCATGAGTTAAGATTAAATTTCATCTTTGTATTCATCCACCAATTAGAGACTTCTTGTAGTACCCCTCCAATTATGGTTATGTTTTATGTTGCATGTTTTCACACTCTTAGAATTTGGTACTTTGGTTTGGATATTTTGATCGCTAATTTTGAGCGACAGTGGATTCACTTTGTGACATGATGATATATTATATTGCGATATTTGATTTCTGACATGCTTTGATGTAGTGTAGATGATTTCCTTCAGATGATTATTGCTATATGTATGTTTATGATGGACTAACTATTATTTAATTCGTCAGTCTGATGTGATGTGTATTGGTGTGGAGAACAGAATTGCATCACTTGCTTGCGAGTGCCCTGTGATGTCCATGATTTTCTCAGCACGGTGTGCCTATACAATGGATTATATATGTATATGCATGTTATTGCTTGGTTGCAGGATTGCAGGTACATGGCATTGACTCCACTTGGTTATTCAGGTCTGAGCGTGTCAAGACTCAACGGAAATGTTGATTGGGAGGTAGTAGCATGGTTCATCCTAGTCTAGTCTTTAACCTGGTCATAGTACATCGTCTGTTTAGTCCAGGGTCATAGATGGTCTTGTCTTTTCCCATTTGGATTTATTGCTTGAAAGGTAAATCTTGTTAATTTTAATGATAGTTATTATTCCTTAATTTACTGTAATTTAAAATAATTTTTAAATGTTAAAATAAGGTTTTACATTTTATTTAATTAATTAATTAGTTTGTTTGGTTAAATAATTTGATCTTAAAAGATTAAATTTATTTAATTAAATAAATTAATTGATTAAATTAAATTGTTTTAAATTGTGTGTGAATAAATTTTATTTAAAATTAATTGTTATTTGGAAATAGCATTTTAATTATTAAATAAATTTTGCATTTTAAATTTTAAATTTTAAATTAATTAATTAAATGCATGCAAATCTTGAGAGGCAAGATTGTCGAGAAGTTGTTGAAGATATTTTCTTCTTCTTGACATGTGTGCCAGTTTAATTTATGGATTTTGGGTGGAGGTTATTCACGGATATTATCTCAGATCTGGGAAATACAGAAGGGTTATCAATTTTCTTCACGGAAAATGAAAGAATAGCTTGCTGTTAAAAAATATTATTTTTAGAGAAATTGTGATTTCCTCTATATGTTGTATTTTTGTGGATGATCCCTTTGGTTGGAAGTTCTTTGTGGTTGGTTCTAGATTCTTTTGGATTTGGTATTTTGGAGAAGCTTGGAAGATTGCATTCTACAGGCTACAGAGGCTTTCTTCTACAGACAAGTTTTCAAGTTACAAGTATTTTCCTTTGTTTTAATTTGTTTCCCTGAGAAAAAGAATGTTTAAGAAAATATTAGTTTTGTGATTCTTGTATTCTTCTCGGGGAATTTTGTGAAGATTTTGTTTAAACAGTAGAAAAATTCTCAAACGGAATAGGAAAGAACTTGAAAAATTTTAAATGAAGTTTCCTGTCAAAAAATTTTTATGGGTATTTGTAGAAAATAATTTGATATTTTTATTTGTGAATCTACTGTGTTTTTAGTTGATAATTCTTTGAGGAATAATCGTTTAAATGGACAAATTTCTTAGTTTGTTCTGTAGAAAAACCCTGTGAAAAGTATTTACATAGTCACAGTATTTTATTTACTATTAAAAATCTGTATATATATATATATATATTTTATATTTTATATGAAGATTATTCATGAAATTTCTTACCAAAATTGTGAAATCCACATGCGGACTTCCGTAAAAATTCACACGGAATTTATTTATTTTCGAAAATGTTAAATAGCGGATGAAATTGAATAACGAAAAAAAAAAATTGTTTTAAAATTTTTTGTTTTGAATGGGAGCCATAGGGGCTATCCCCACGGCCGACCCCCCATAATGGAGTCGGCTATGAGGGTAGCACCCAGTGCTGCCTTCACAGGCAGCATCGGCGCTGCCTGCACAGCCGTGCTCTCCCATGGAGGGTTCAGCTGTGTAGACAACTGGGCCCTGCCCTATGTTTTGTTTTATATATATATAATTTAAATTATATAAGATTTGCTTTTAAATTATAATTATAATATATTATATATTACATATATAATATATATTATTTAATATATATGTTATATATGTAATGTATAAATATTATAATATAAAGATTCTTTTTAATTTTTTGTTTAAATATGAGGGAATATAATTCCAATATGGATAATTTAAAAATGTATATTTAATATAATTATATATTTAAATAAATATGTAATTATATGGTTATGAAGTGTATTTATTTAAATGAATTAAATAATGTTAATTAGTATATGAGAATTAAGAATAGATAGTTTATAATGAGATGTATTTTGTAGGGAAAACAAAATTTCATTATTAAACATGATTGTGAAATTGGGTTAATCGTAGATTTGATTTTCATATTAAATGGAAGATAAATTATGTATCAGTTGATTAATTTCATACTTTTAGTTCTTGAATGACTGGATTTAGTAAATCCAAATGATAGATGTGAATTTTCTTTAAGTTACTTTAAATTTTTATTGGGCAAATGGGGATTATTTTATGTGATTTCAAGTCTTCCAGTTGTAGTCTCTTCAAGGGAGTTAAATTTTACTATGGTTTCATGTGTTTGAACAAACTAGGGTAGTGCACCTATTTTTTTGTGAACGGATTGTGATGTCCATTATGGTATATCTGGTATTATATGTTGAATTTTGTGCACTTTGTCTACCCTAGCTAGAAAACTTAGAATTTCCTTTGTTATGTTTAGGGGAGTGGCTCTATGTAAGGGCCGACACACAAAGTGGTGTTAGGGTAACTTACAAAGAGTTAGTAAGTCAGTGATAGCTAAACAACACAGTAGTTAGATTAAAAATCTTTAATAAGATGATTATGCCTCACTTATGGACTCTTGAGCTAGTACAGTCTTGAGTATAAGATGAGAAGGCCTGGAATGGCAAATCGATATCTTGTTACTTTTAAAGATATTTGATTCTGCAATAGTTTGCAAATGGGGCCGGGTTTCGTAAGAGGTTACCAGGGTAACCCAAGTTGGGGGCCAGAACCTAGGAAGAAACACCAGGGTAACCTTTGCAATATTGTGATACACTCCACCTAAAATAACAGTTAACCTTGTGTACTTAGTGCATATGATTGTCTTAAATATGGAAGCAATGTAACCATCAGTCAGTTGTGTACTTGTGTCTAGGGTTAGTAGATTATGTCTAGGTAACCATATTACTATCTCCTAGCACAGGGGGTGGACCTACGGGTACCACATGGTTGGGTGGAACTTGCACCTTACTCCGTTGGGTCCCCAGTTTATGATCATGGCATCGAGAGCTTCATGGATGGAGAGCTCGCACTTGGATATAGATGTACTTTCTTTATTGCATTATTGTAAAATTTATATTTGAAAACATCCCTCAATTGTTTATGAGGTGAACTTATGTAAATGTAAATTGTAATTATTATTTGAACTACCTCATTAGATGAATGAGTATTGTAATATTTTATCAAATGCAATGTAAGAAACAAGTTTGTACTTTATGTTATCTTGAATGGTATTTCAAATGCTATGTAATGATTAGTTTTTTAATGTTTATGTTAATTAATTAAAAGCAATGCGAAATACTAAAGTCGTCTATGGAAACTCAAGTAGTGTAACGTCGCGTAACTTAATGAATGTATGCAACTAATTAAGATAATAATAATACTTTAAAAAAAAAAATTATTTCACTATTATACACAATTGCAACATTCCTTAGGTTATTATGATGGGGCATTAAACTTCTCCTACTAACTGGTTTGCTCCCCATGCTGCTTTGGTGACCTTAATATAATTTTGAATTTTGAAATACTTCTCCATTTGGACTAACCAAGCCTCAGCTTCATCTCTGTTGGTGCTTCCTTCAAACTTGGGTGGGGTGATTTTCTTCATATCTCTAGAGAGTTTAGAAGCCATATGCTTCCTATTAGTTTCCTTAGATAGAGAAGATGGTTTCTCTCTCCCATGATCATGATTTTGATCATGTTCATGAGATGAGTTTTCTCCCTCATCCTTACTATTTGGAACTTCCTTCTCAACTCTATCATTTACCCTTGTTTCTTGTTCTAGGTTTTCCAACCTTTCTAAGATTTGGTCTAGTCTAGCTTCAACTCCTACTGGTCCTTGCCCAACTTCTTGGCTTCTGCTAGGATTGGTTCATGTTCTCACCATCTTCAAAATAATGGATTCTACTTGAAGGTTCATCCATATTATATTTAATCATGTTATCAATTATCTTATGGAAAACATTAAAATGGGCTATCAATTGCACATAAGTAATTCCAGATAAGACTTAAGTACAAGCTTTTTGGTAAACACTCAATTTTATTCATTTTTCAAGGATTTCAATATCATTTTGATTACATGGAGTGACTGTTTAGATAGTTGAGTGGAAAGTATCCCTTGGATTCACTCTCTAACACATAACTTAATGGAGTATACCCTATAGATTTAGATTGTTGCTCATCTCTCATTTGTTCATATCTATCCCAGAATGGATAATAACCTTCAAATTTGTCATATGATACATAGTTGCAAGGTACATAACCCTCAGACTCATTACTTGAGGAAATTACAATGACTTCCACCATTGGAAAAACTCTCGGGTCTCCAAAAAAAAAATTTAGACTAGAGCTCCCTTCTGAGGGAATATAAATGAAAATTGATAAAGATTTAGACTTCTTTGCTGACACAAAAGGTAGGTAGTTGTACTTGGCTTCCATCTTCATCTTTCTCTTCACATCACTGATCTGAGAAAGTGTGTGACTGAAGGTTTCAATATCGCCTAACTAGATGGAATTTTCATTCTTGGTACCCTCAATTATTCTAGTGATGGCCTCTCTTTCCTCATTGGCCTTTAGGTAATGCTCATTCCTAATTATTGACTTTCTAGCCATTAACCTAAGATGCACCATCCTGACAAAAGAATTTCCAAACATTAGATAATGTTGGAAGGAAATAATGATGAGCTCATAGGTTCGAGAGCTAAACTTGGTAGCTCTAATACCATATGTAACATGTCAATCATTCACTAAAGTAATTTTTCCTAAGTTTTCAATTTGCAAGTAAATAAACTATGTAACTAACCCTTGCAATAAAAAATTTATTTTCTTTAAATGAGAACAAATGAACATAGATGTCACAACATAATCAACATGGATTCCATTGGGAATATAACAACTTCACAAATTATAATATTCCAAGAATGTATTCAAGTACATACATAGCTCAACCAAGCTTCAAAGCAATAGATATAGATGGTCCAAAATCATCCTTTCAATTTTTGTTCTTCTTGGTTCTTGCTGAGGAGGAGAAGCATCACTCAAGTTCTTTTCCACCAATCATGTTGTCATATGTGGTCCCTTGCACATCTATCATTTGATAGATGACCTTACCCTTTGACAAAGAGAAAAGTAGAGTAACCTCGTAACAACAACCAATTGAGCTTAGTGTTGTGTCCTACATGACTACAACTTGTAAACCCACAATCTAGGACTAGCATGCAAATAAATGGATCACAATGAATTGACCATGGGTTCAAAGTAAATCACACTACTTCAGACAAAGATTTCCTACTTAGTACTTCAAGTGATAGTCATCCTACTCACATACACTACTCAAGATTGACTTGAATTTAGGCCACTATAATCTATGCATAGATATTTCCTTCTATGGGTGATCTTTAACCCTAGAAACATCCTATTCCCTTTCCCACAAACTCTATGATATTTATACACACAAATCATATAAACAAGTTCCCTCCATTTAATGGACAATCAATCCCAGGAGTAACCCACTAGCTATCTAGTCTAATCAAATATCTTTAGCTATGAATAGCCCTTAAGCTATCCTTGTTTAATCATATCTAGTATAACAATACCTATGACAAACAATTCCTCCTATTATGGAGTAATTGAAAACACATTCATAGAAAAGCATAAACACTTCTTTTTCGTTTCCAAAGTAAATGATATATTTCCCTAGTTCAAGCAATCTTAAGTAGCTCAAATAAAACATTCAAAATTCAATATTTCATAAACAAATAAAAACAATGAAGAATATATCCCTACACTTGTGTTATGCTTTAATCAATTAACTGACTTGATGCCCAACCTTCTGCAACACCTTCCTAGCTTCACTTTATCAACCCAAAGCAAGACTCTATCTCAAAATAATGTAACACTCTCTCAAAGTAGTTCTCAGCTCTCTCTTAATATCTATCGGCTTTCATAGAATAATGCAACAGAGTAAACTTAATGAATAAGTTTGTAGAATGAGAAGTGTGTCCAAAATGAGAGCACTAACCTCTCTATTTATATAGAAAAATGAGACATTGTAGCCTACAAAAAATGTATGCAAAACAACTTAATCCATGCAAGTTGACTCGCTTCACTTAGATTAAAAGGTGGCAGAAAAATTATCACAAACTCAACATAAGAAGCTACAAGTTGACCTATTCATTTGACAACAATAAGAAACTTATTCAATTTTTCTCATGTAAAAATGATGAAAATAGATTTACATCAAATATTGACTTCTACAAAGAATAGAACTTCATATTTTGGTGTCAAGTATGCAACCATTCTCCCTACTATTTTGGCACAGCTTTACTCTTTGAAATAGTCTTCATTCTATAGGAAACACTCATTCTATGTCGACTTAGTCACAACTTTATTGAGAAACACAGTAGAAATGAGCCACTTTTCAAAGATGATGTATTTATTTGGTGCTTTGACCAATTTGCATCTTATTGTATGTGTTTCCTATTCTCATGCATTTCATTTTATTTTGTATTTGGTATCTATTTCATCACTTTATATAAGAGCATTCAATGTTGAGTAATCTGTTATTTAATAATTCCAAAATGCATTACCATAGTATCGACTATGGTTCACTATCCATATCAACCATTTTGTTGCACAATACATAGCATGTAATCCAACCTTTATTCAATGTTGATATATGTTATATTCGGCCTTTAAATGCTTTATATATGTATATACAATCGACCTATGTTCATGTAAATAAATTAGCCTTTAAGCATTACATATGTTAATCAATCTCAAGCATATATTTATATATAAATATATACTAATATATGTACATATACATATATATGTATATCAATAATATCACTAATATATATGTGTATATGTATATGTATATGTATGTCAATATATATATATATATGTCATGTCAATAAAGTACATGTATACATTTGATATAAAAAAGAATACAAACAAGTTAACATTCTCATAGTAATAATCATTATATAGATTGTGTATATATATATATACATATATATTTCTATATGCACATGTATACATATGTGTACATATATTGGTACATTTGTATGGGAATTTCCATTTTCCAAACATACATGTGTATCGATACATGTATACATATGGATATATGTATATATCATGTATAGATATATATATATATACATATTTTATTGCACACCAAGAACATACACCATTACTATTGTGGTGATAGGTAACAGACATGTGATGTATTTATACATATATATATTTATGTCGTACTATCCATTCAATAGCTCCATGCTCACAAGTAACTCATTCATAAGCATGCATAGGTACTTCTACCTATATACTCTCATGTACGTGTTCCTTCATGTATATGGACTATCATCAACATCCATATGTATACATATATGTATATTCCACATGTGTTCAACTCATCAATACAAGCATAGTAATATAAGGAAGAACTCATAAGATTTGAACAGATAAACATCACCCAAGCATGCATTCAATAGTAATCAAGACATTTACTAATGCAAACACACATACTTAAGGATGACTTACTAATTTCCAATGCAATAAATTGACTCAACCATTCTACTGTGAGTGTATGTAAGCTTGGATAAGTTACGTTACTATTTACCTGACCAAGATCTTCACTTGAGTGATGCATCCCCTCACACTTGGAGGATTAAACATATACATGCATCAACTAACACATTCCCATAGTAGTCAATTGTTCAAAAAAATATGCATGAAACATAATATGTCTCCATAGTGAGAATACATAATTCAATAACCATTCATTTCACATATATGTATTTCTTCACATATCATTAAATGAAATAGCATTCATTTATAAATCATTTATAACAAAGTGCAAGAACAATTTATTTAGAATTCAAATTACATTCACATTTACCCTACATAGTAATACTAAATAGTAAATAGACAATTGGGATGTAACATACTTCCCCCATTGTGAATCATCATCCCCAATGACTTTTATGTAGTAACATAAACTAATCAAAAAACAACATATTGTTTTTCAAGTACTCTCAAATGCATCTAAAACATGTGAAAAATTCTATTGTATCTCAACATAGTCTTCCTAGGTGGTAGAGTCTTCCACATACTAGTCCTAGCAAAAATTGCATTGCAAGACTTCCTTGTTACTCAAGTGAAGCTTAGACATTCTAAGCACCTTTACGAGCTTGAGTGTTACTACTCATATGATCATGTACCTATAAAGCATTCCAATCAATCACATGATTATCACTTGGTATATACTTTGTGTGTCACCAAAAAATGTATTTTTTGCTTGATATGGGAATTATTGTGATAAATTGGACTTAATAAGGCCTTGGTCTAGTGTTGTGAGGTGTTTTACACATCCACATTAGCTCTTGGACCCTTGCAAGCTGAATAAAATGCATGTCTTGTAAAGGTGTTGTAAATAATTATAAATGACTTCAACACTTTTCTTGACTTTTATTAAGCATTTACTTCTAATATTATTTTAATTCAAAAGTTAGCTTTTCCCTCTTTCTCTATAATTAAATAATTACTTCAATTATTTAATTATTCATTAGCATTTTCTCTCTATAATTAAATAAATGCTATATTCATTTAGTTATTTATCCTTTCTTTATTTCCCCAATAAAATAATTATTTTAATTATTTAATTATCCCTTTCCTCTCTATTAAATAATTGTTTTTAATTATTTAATGTTTAATTTAACTCCACATTTCCTCTATAATTAAATAATTATTTTTAATTATTTAATTATCTAAATATTTGTTCTCACCTTTCTTTTTAAATAAATAAAATCAATATTTTATTTATTTCTCCTATGTTGGCCACCTAAATTAAATAATCTTTATTATTTAATTTCTCCTATCACCTCTTTTTCTATGCTAGTGAAATCTTCCACCTCAAGTCTTTATCTATCCATGTCTTTCTTCTCTCAATTAACCTCCACCCTTGATTAAATTATTTTCTAATTTAATCTTGTCCCTTGATCATAATCCTTATTCTAGTCATTCACTTAACTCTTCTCTATAAAAGGATACCTTTAAACCCTAATTCATTAGTCATTCATAATTTAATTGATCATTCATCCATTCATCCATGTTGTCAAGTCAAGCAAGCTAGGGTTTTAGCATTCTAAGTCATCAAGATAGCTTTCTAAGGAATTCAAGAGCAAGATTCTTCATCCATTCTTGTAGCAACTCAAGATCTATCATCGTAGAAAGTTTCTAATTTTCATTATTTCATGTTTCATGTTTCATTATCTTATTTCACCATTTTGGTTTAATTACCTAAATGGGGTTTGACCAAGGAAAACCCCCAATCCCTAATAATCAATATTTTCTCTCTTCCTTTGTGAGAGTGTAGATTTAGGTGCTTGGATAGCTTGGAAATGATTGAAGAATAGGTTTCAAACTTGTTGGAGTCATTTCCCTTTTAGTAAGGTCAAAATGTTCCCAAAAAGTCACTTTTAGGCCTGAATTTGGTAGTTTCATAATTAGACACCTAGAGGAACAAAAAGAGTAGACCGAGGGATTTTGACTCCACTTTCAGATTTTCAAAAAAGCCAAAGTGGACTAAGTCACCAACAGTGGTGACTTAGTCCTACTGTACCTATTTTTCAAAAGTTTATGTAGATCTAGATTACTCATTTGGTTGAAACGAGCTTCGGAGTCATTTTCTAGATCTAAGACTAAGTCACCCAGCTTGGCGTAAGTGTCCTAGTTGGCTAGAAAATTAGATTTTCCAAAATTTTTGAGACATCTATAGTCTGCATTTCAGCCTTCATCAGTTTCTAGGTGCATAATTTCAGTTTTAACATCTTTATTTTGCTCTTTATTGCATTCATATTATCATTCTGCGTATCATAATGTGTTTTCAAACAACTTGCATTTCTTAGATATTGCATTAATAATTCATTCATTTTATCAATCCATTGCATTTATACATTGCATATAGGCATATTTCATTCATAATTTCATTAGTCTTGAGTGGGGACATTGCACATTTTGGCCTACCTCTCTCCTTTTAAGTGAAAAACCCTAGAACTATTAGAAAGTCTTGTGGTGCAAAAATCTTTGTCCACGCTTCTTTAGCTAAGACACATGAAATACATTATGAATCTTGGAAAGAGCTGGTGGAAATGCAATTCAGTAAGCTACTAGACTCACTTCCTCAAGAATCTCAAAAGGTCCTACATAACATGGAGCTAATTTGGAAGACTTCCCAAATTTAATAAAACTCTTGTGAGGTTTCACTCTCAACAATACCCTGTCATCTATGGAAAAAATTTCCAAGCACTCTCTTAGCATTAGCATAGCCTTTTTTTCTATCATTAGCTTCATCCAACCTTTTCTTAATAATTCTTACTTGCTCTTCCATCTCATCCAACATTTTTGGCCCAAGACTTACTCTATCCCCAAGTTTGTCCCAACTTATAGTAGTTTGACAGTTTCGACCATATAATGCTTTGAAAGGAGCCATCTTTATTGCGGAATGGTAAGAATTGTTGTATGTAAATTATACTAAAGTAAAGTAGTCTTCCCACTTGTGTTGTTGATCCATGCAACACATTCTAAGTAGGTCCTCCAATACTTGATTCACCCTTTCAACTTTTCCATCTATTTTTGGATTATAAGTTGAGCTGATATTTAGTTGAGTCCCAAGTGTAGAAAATAAGGTTTTCCAAAACCTAGAAGTGACTCATGTATCTCTATCCAATACAATCATCTGAGGAATCCCAAGTATCATAAATACTTATTACACAAATTCCCTTGTTATGATAGGAGCTCTATCGATTAGGTTCCCGAGTACTGAAATGTGCCACTTTGGTGAGCTTATCCACAATCATAAGAATGGAATTGAGCTTATTCCTAGACATAGGAAATCCTTGCACAAATCCCATACTTATGAATTTTCACTTTCTCTTGGGTATATCATGTAGGTATAACAATCCTATAGGATGATGATACTCCACTTTCACCCTTTGACATTCAAGAAACCTAGCCACAAATCGAACGACATCTCACTTCATGCCCTTCTAATAATATAATGGCTTAACATCTTCCAACATTTTTGTCACACCATGGTTTCTAGAGTATGGTGCTTCATGTACTTCTTTCCATACCATATTTCTTAACTCCTTTGAGTCAAGTACATACATTCTTCACTTATACCTAAGTATACCACTAGGTCCAAAATGGAAACCTTCATACCTAATATCATGTAGAATGATAGTGAGTGCTTGCTTAACTTGAAAATAGTACTCATCCTCTTTGAATTTCTACAACACTTTTCCTTTAAAGTTAGTTTGAATGGTCACTATTGAAGTAATATGTTGTCTTTGACTCAAGGCATCAGACACCCGATTTTGTTTCCCTTTAATATAATTGATATTAAAGTCACAATAAGATATTAACTCTAACCATCTTCTCTATCTAGCATTTAGGTTAGGTTGATTGAATAGATACTTCAACTCATGATGATCAATTTTAATTTCAAAGGGTTTCCCTAAAAATTAATGCCTCCATATTTGCAATGTGTGAACCATAACTGCTAATTCCAAATTATGTGATGTGTAATTCTCCTCATATAGTTTCATCTTCCTTGACTCATAAGAAATTACTTTCCCTTTTTGCATTAACACGCCCCCTAAGCCCTCTCCTAATGCATCCATGATAATAGTAAAGTCACCCCCAAGATCTGGTACTTTCAAAATTTGTGTGATAGTTAATTTCTCTTTGAGTACATCAAAGGCTTCTTGACACTTCTCTGTCCACTCAAACTTCTTCCCTGTCTTCTGCAAAAAGTAATTGAAAATACTATCTTGGAGAAATTTGCAACACACTTTCTATAGTATCATGTTAGACCCATAAAACTTCTAACCTCAAATACATTCTTTGGTACTATTCATTCAAGCATCACCTTGATCTTAGTTGGATCTACTGAAATTCCATCTAGTGAGATCACATGTCCAAGATAAGGCACTCTCTTCTTGAAGAAGGAAAACTTAGAGAGTTTACCATAAAACTTATGTTCTCTAAGTCTTGTAGAAAAATCACTAAATTCCTAAAATGTTCCTTCTCATTCCTTGAGTAAATCAAAATTTCATCCAAGAAAACTAAGAAAAAATTATCTAGGAAGTACCCAGATACACTATTCATAAGGTTCATAAATGTTTTAGGTGCATGTATTAAACCAAAGGGTAGAACTATAAACTCATAGTGACCATATATGTTTCTGAATGTAGTTTTAAAGATGTCTTCATCCTTAATTCTCAATTGATGGTATCTAGATCTCATATCTATCTTAGAAAATATGGAAGCTCCCCTCATTTGACCAAATAGATCATCAGTGTGTGGTAATGAGTACTTATTCTTTACCGTAGCTTTGTTAAGTTTGATAGTCTATGCACAAATGAAAAGTATGATCCTTCTTTTTCATAAAGATTGTTGGTGCTCCCATGGGTGATACACTTGGTCTTATCAACCCCTTAGACAATAGTTCATCCACTTGTGCCTTAACCTCCATTAGATCGATTGCCATCATTTTATAAGGTACCTTGGAAACAAGTTCAAACCTTGGAACTATATCAATTGAAAATTCAAATATCCTTTTCCATGGTAACCCAGGTAATTCATCTAGAAACACATCTAAAAAGTAGGATACCTCTCCATATCTAACATTCTAGTTTCTTCAATTTAACCATCTTTCATATCTTGGAAGCTCTGTGATTCCAAGTTATCAATATTCTCTTAAATATTTTCCATCTTGACTGCAAAGAGTTTACACCCTTTCTCCTTAGACCTTAATAAATGCATTGCTAAGATTTGATGAATCTTGACCTCTCTAGGTATCCCTTGAAACTTCACTTGATTACCAAGATCATTTAGGAATTCTACTATTTTAGCATGGAAATCTACCTTAGCCCTATGGCTTCATAACTAGTTCATACCTAGGATAACATCATAGGATCCTTAATAGGCAACATATAGGTTTGCTTCTATAGAAGAACAACGTGGCTCTATCCTAGTCTTGAACAAACATTATTCCACCTTTCCTCTTGTCTAGTTTGAAAACTAAACTTCCCAAGACTTTTCCATGTAACTAGCCTTTCTAGATATTTTCTTAGCTAGTACTCTAGGTGAAATGAAAATCTTAGTTGCACCAATATCTATAAGTATAGAAATGGGTAAGCCAAATAAAATACCTAGAATCTCTATTGGAGTCACTTGATACTCCACTTGGCAATCATCCACAATTGCATGTATCTTTTGTTGGAACATCACTTGTTGGGTAGGCAGTGGATTACTATAAGATCGTGACTCAGAAGCCTTATTAGGACATTTATTAGCATATTAGTCTCCGACACAGGGTATGTGCAAGATCATCATGGAAAAAATAGGCCCTTAAGTGGCAAAAAATTTAGAAAAATCAGTGTTAGGCAACTTGACGTAAAAATTTGAATAAGTTATCTATATTATTTCAAAAAGATGTAAGAATAGAATCTGTAGAAAATTGAATGTAGTTTCTAAACTACTAGGTTTATTTAAAAATAAATAAAATCTATTTGGTGAAAATTTGAAATTTCAATGTAGTAGTACTTAAATTTCAGGAAAAAAATAAGAAGTAGGTGTTTGTCTTACCACCCTAACCATAATAAAATTATAATATTTTTTTGTAAGATTTTATATATAAGTAGATGACTCATGATCGGATGTGATGCATATTTTTTGTAATTTTTTCTAAGTAAATAATTAATTATGATTTTTTATTACAACTTTTAAAAATATAAAAACTTGTATGTCTGACCACCTTAACTTGGTCAAAACTTCATGAAATTTAATTTTTCTTTTTTTAATCCTATATTATGTGAAGCATAGAATGTGACACATGTTTTGGATTCAAAAAATGTGATACTTTTTGAAAGTTATAGATGTTTTTCAATCATCCTATCGATCAGGACTTTAGTCGTAATTCTAATAGAAAATAAAAAATAATTATTTATTAAATTCAAATTAAAGCATAATTTATATTGGTGGAAAGATGAAAATCTCCTCTAAAAACCCTTTTCGTTTCATCAATTTTGGATTAAATAAAAGTCATCAACCACATACCCTACAAATACCCATAATATTGCCACTTTTTGGCCCATCATGATTCTGCACATACCCCACATGTAAAAAATTCAGTAGTTGATCCTTTGTTCCTCATTAGTTCTCCAGACTGCTAGCATTTCCATCCATATTGTTGGTATTCCCACCACTAGAACCATTCCTCTTATGTTCCCTTCTTGATTCTTTCCACTATTACATGATCCTTTTTTTCTTTCTTTGGTACATTTTGCACAACTTCCACCTTCTTTGGAGTTGGTTTTTCCTATGCTCTTGCAATATTCTTATGGTTTTTGTTTTCCTAGAAAATGGAGATAGCTTTGAGATTCTACTATTGTTTAAGTGCTTTCTCATACACAAGATCTATAGTATCTAGACCATGAACATATACCTCTCCTCTGATCTGACTATTAAGTCCCATGATAAAATTTCTTATATGGAAGCGTTCATCCTTCTAGAGTACATAGGAACATAACATAGTAGACAAGTAAAATTCTCCAAATACTCATTAACCTTCATCTCACCTTGTCTCATATTTTAAAAATCCATGAGTTTTTGGTCAAAATAGGTTTGGGGCAACCATCTTTTATGGAAAATTTCAAAAAATTCACTCCAAGTTAGTTTCCATGAGTTAATATTGAGTCCCATCTTTTTATTCATCCACCAATTACAAGCTTCTCCTACTAACTGGTATGCTCTCCATGTTGCTTTGGTTACCTCAGTATAATTTGAATTTTTAAATACTTCTCCATTTGGACTAACCAAGTTTCAACTTCATCTTTGATGGTGCCTCCTTCAAACTTGGGTGGGGTGATTTTCTTCACATCTCTAGAAAGTTCATAAGCCATAAGGAATTCCACATAAGACTTAAGCATGAGCTTTTTGGTAAACACTCAGTTTTATTCATTTTTCAAAGATCTCAATATCATTTTGATTACATGGAATGACTATTTAGATAGTTGAGTGGAGAGTATCCCTCAAATTCACTCTCTAATACATAACTTAATGGAGTATACCCTATAAATTGAGATTGTTTCTTGTACCATAGAAAAATGGATCTTTGGACATTTTCACGTTCATTTGGGTTGTTTTCCTATGATGCTTGGCCTATTTTTTATAGGTTTAATGTTGTAATGTGACTTATACATTCACATTAGGTCTTGAATATTCAACTTGTTAAGATTTTATGATGTCTTGTAAAGGTGTTGTGAAGTGTTGTAACACATTTCTACACTTTTCGAGACTCTTCTTATTATAATTCATCTAAATATTCACTTTTTATCAATTACAAATTCTTATTCTAAAGTGTTGTAAAGTCTTGTAACAAACTTTCATGCTTCTCTAGGCTTGTCACCACTAATTACACCTTTCTTATGTTTTATTTGGCCCCTTTATGCAGTTACAAGCCTTAATTAAGTGTGTTTTTGAATATAAACTTGATAAATATCATTAAATGCAACTTAATCCCCGACACCCACTTGCATGCCTTGAGTGGGACCCATTCTCCATGGGTGGAAAATGAGTCCCTCTTGGCACAAAATTCAAAATAATTTCAAATTTCTTTCAAGTTTTTATTCATTAAGACCTAAGGTCAACCTGTGATGTATTCTTTTTAGGAAATTAGGGCCTAAGTGTGTATAAATAAGTTTTTTTTCTATCCATTTTAACCCCCATTCACCTATTCATTCAAGTATTCATCCTTTCATTCAATCTCGTCCATCCATTTGAGCATCATCGCATTATATAATCAAGCAATTATCAAGCATCTTAGAGCAGCCATTGACAGACTTCAACAACAAGGGTTTGGTGATTTCATGACACTTGCATGTTATTTGTTCATCATTCCTTTCTTATTTCATTTCATAGGGTTTGATTACCAAAGTGGGGATTGACTAAGGAAAACCCCTATACTTTAACCCTTAACCATTTCCCCCTCTTTGCCTGTGTGTTTGAAAGTCTTGTAGGAAGATTTTTCAAAGAGATAGGTGTTGAAAAGTGGTCAAAAAATCATCAAAGCTATTCAAGTCAATAAAGACCAAATTCAAGCTTGGAGACATCATTCAACCTATTTTCTGCAGATTTGGATCTATCAACTCGATAAGAAGACAAGTACAAATCTAGACCCACTGAGTTGACTTCAAAATTTGTAGATTTTATAGGTGAACTAATTTTCCATCTATGGAAAATCAGTCCCATTTCCAAGCTAGAGAAAGTATTTTCTGAGGTTTTTAGTTCCTGACACCCTGAAACTTGTTTTAACAAAATTTACCAGAAGCAGGACTAATTTGCCATCTGTGGCAAATGAGCCCTAGTGGTCATCAACAGTAATTTTTGAAACATTGCAGAACCTTCCAACATCAGCATTCTACCTCTAGGTGCACTCCATTCAATCTCATTAAGTTCTATTCTCATTAGTTTATGTTTCTAGTTCATTTTTGCAAATCACATTGTGTTTTCAAACACTTCATATTTCTTAGGATTTGCATAAATAATCAGTCTATCTCTTTATTTTATTGCATTTAGATCATTGAATTTAGGCATATTTTCATTGTACTTACATTATTTTGGGTGAACCACCTAGATAATTTTTGGGGTCTATCTCTCTCCTAGGTGAAAAACCCTAATTGAGCAAGAGAGTCCTAGCACCTTACACAAAAATCTATGGTTCATTTTGGTGAACCTACATATTGAACATTATCTTTCTAATTTACATCTTAGGGCTCATTGCATTATTTTTGCATTGTTTTGCATCTTAGGGTTTTCAAAATTGCATTAGTGAATATCTCATATAGATTTCATTTTTGCACTTCAAAACATTAAAAATACTAAAATTCTACATCTTCATCCTAGTTCTTTGCATTATAAAAGCATACAAATCATTTTAAATTTTTGAAAAATCACAAAAAACACCCCTTGACTCATTTTCCACCCTGGGTGAATCAGTCTAGTTGCACTTTTTGCATAACAATTTTTGTCATTTTCACAACATTTTTTGTATTTTTTTTTGCAACTACATCTCTATCACTATTTTTTGATTCAATGTTCTATTTAATTTCTTGCATTTGTTTACTTTCATTTATTTTCATCATGGCCTTTTGCTTTAGTAAGTTTTGGATTTCTTTGAAATCATTAGTTGACGTGTCAAACTGTGCCTTTGGCTATGATCTTAATGACCTTGAGCTTCCCCATGCTTCTTCAACTCCTCATGATTTTCCTCCTTGTGATGTTGACATCATCGGAGAAGATGATGCTAGCATGAATAAGTTCTTAAATGAATGCCTTGACAACCTTGAATCCAATGCAACCTTTTACCCATCCATGAAGTCACAGGACCTTTCTACTATCTCACCTCCTAATATGTTTGGTTACCTACATCCTAAAACAAATGAAGGACCTAAGTTCCCTCCAACTAGTGGACCTAGTTCTTCTACACAACCACCTCCTCAACCATTCTATGATAATAAAGTTACGAACACACCAATTAACCTTGAAGAAACTTATGTCAAAGGTCTTACATTCTTGAGCAAACAAGGTTGTGACACAACAACTGAACATAACATTCACCAACTTTTAGAACAAATACCAATAGATGAAAACACAATAGGGTTAGGATATCAAGATCCTCCTCATGAAAATAGGCCTCCTTTTGAATATTGGAGATTTCAGGATGATGGCATGGTGATCTTTGATTCCCCTCCCGACTTCAATGTCCTCCTTGCACGTGAACAACCCTTTCATGATTCCAATGACAAGGATGCTAGGATCCCCGTGGATCCTCTTCCTCCTTCAATCCATGAAAAAGGTGAATCTAGTAAATGCAAATGACCTTACAAATTGAAAAAACTAAATTTTCCTTTGCATCCACCACCCGAATGTGAGAGGAAACTACAAATGCTCTTAAATAGAGGTATCATTCTATTACCACCTATGAATCAACTAGTAATTTTTCCTAAAGATTTCAATGTACCTTATTGTAAATACCATCTTGTTCTTGGGCATCAAACTGATGAGTGTCAGACATTGAAGGAAATATTGAATAAGTAACACTTTGATGACACCGACTATTATCCTATCATCCCATAGTACACTACCACACACATGATCATGCAATAGTTGTAGAATCTTCCATTCTCACTATTGCATGACCTTTCCCATCACCTATCTCGGCTCAGTCTTGCCTAGCACTAGGTGGGGGCAAGAAGTTTCTAGCCTTGTCCTAGTAATGCATTTGTCCTTGTCCCTTAGCTACACTATTCATCTTCCACTTATACCAATTGAGATTGGGAGGCAAGTGACTCGGTTGACGGTCGACTTGTCTTTGCATTACTATTATTTTTCTTTTTTTCTTTTCCATGTGCATAATGTGATCCCCCATAATGTGTGTTTAATGTTCCCTCTCTTTGTGCAAATTCTTCTATTTGTACCTTCATTATTCTATATCTTGTACATTGCTTTTTCCTTTTACTTTTGTTTTGTTTTTTTCCTTTTGGGGATGATGCAAAGTGTTGAGACACCGTGTGTCTCTTCCATGTTGACCCAATCAATCCTTTTACTTTCCTTTTTTTCTTGTGTTTGTGTTTTTCCTTTTGTAGATGACACAAGGCATTCAGACTGAAATGTCTCCTTCATGTTGACCCAAAAGGCTTCTTTTTCCCTTTCACCTTTTTCTATTCTCTTTTCACTTTTGTTTTTTGTTCTCCTTTTGGGGATGATGCAAAGTGTTGAGACACCCTATGTCTCTTCCATGTTGACCCATAATGGATTTTTATTTTTCTTTTGTTTTCACTCTCTTTGTGTCATTCTTCCAGTTCTATGTATTCGGGTAATGATGACAATTTTGAGCTCTTTAATCAAAACATTGCAACAATGAACATACTGACCCCAAATCCATAGATCCCTTATGTTTTTGGTGTTTTCCTTTTTGGGGGAAACCACTCGCTTTTGTTTTTCTCTTACATGATGCAACCTTACTTGAAAACATATGACTTGGCATAGGAGATTTTCAATTTGTCTCTCATTTCTTCCATCTTCTTGCATTTTTCCTTCGCTACTTTAAAGTAATTGCTCACAGAACGGTGTGTAGCAATTCCTTTAAACTGGGGGCATACATTGGCACTATTCAAATTCATTTTTTTCTTTTTCTTGGTTCTTAGCATAGCCTTGTTACTTCATACAATGTGTTTGTCACTTTGTGGATGGCATTGGGTGTGATTTCCTTCATAAGTGTGATCTATCATAGCACATTACATTCCTCTTGGTGGCATGATGTGATGCACTACATCCCCTAAGTTGTGAATATTTTATTCTTTTATTGGTCCTATCTTGGAGACATTAGACACAATGTTCCCCTACTAATAGACCTCACATCAACTAAACAAGACTCCTTTGAACATCTTTTTCATTTTACATTTTTACATTTTATATTTTGCATTTATATGACCACCTTTCATAATGTAGCTTGCATGCCTATGGTGCCATCCTACTTGTTCATGAGTTCTAATCATGTGAATTTTTGCTTGTCTCATGAAACAAAAACTGATAATTTCCTTTGCAGCATTTTATTAAAGTTATCAGGAGGTATAACTTTGATATGGTTGAGCAGGAAGCCCATTCTAAGGCATGAATTTCGCCATAGCCACCTATGTGTTTGTGAGTGCATAACAACCAAGTGTATATTTCTCACCTTTTGGGCCTTCTCACCCGATGGACAGACATGATTTCCATCGCCCTAGAGTGAGTATGCATTTTCTTTTTTTAAACAAACAACCTAGATTTGATCCAAAACTATTTGGACAAATGATTGAAGGTTGATCAGACTTTTCATTTTTCTCTTCCTTTTCTTTTCCTCTTTCATATGTGTGTTCCTTTGTTATTTTTATTTTTCCATGGGATCTTCATCTTGGGGGCTTGATCATCCCTCTTGATCATTGTTATCTCATCTTGCTATAATAAGTACATTTTCATCCCTCTTGATATGCATGGCTACTTTAATGTGAGTTTGAAACAAGTTCATCCTCTCACTAAAGTGGGGGCTAAATGTATCATATAAAAAAGGATATTTGGACATTTTCATGATCATTTGGGTCTTTTTTCTATGATTCTTGGCCTATTTTGTTTAAATTTAATGTTGTAATGTGACTTATACATTCACATTAGGTCTTGACTATTCAAATTATTAAGATTTTATAATGTCTTGTAAAGGTGTTGCGAAGTTTTATAACACATTTCTACACTTTTCTAAACTCTTCTTATTATAATTCATCTAAATATTCCCTTTTTATCCTGTACCAAGTCTTATTCTAAGGTTTTGTAAAGTCTTGTAACAAAATTTCATGCTTTTCTAGGCTTTTCACCACTAATTAAACCTTTCTTATGTTTTATTTGGCCCCTTTATGCACTTACAGGCCTTAATTAAGTGTGCTTTTGAATATAAACCCAAAAAATAGCATTAAATGCAACTTAATCACTGACACCCACTTGCATGCCTTGAGTGGGAACCATTCACCATGGGTGGTGAATGAGTCCCTCTTGGCACAAAATTCAAAATAATTTCAAATTTCCTTCAGGTTTTTATTCATTAAGACCTAAGTTTGTCCTGTGATGTATTTTTTTGGGGAAATTAGGGCATAAGTGTGTATAAATGACTATTTTTCTATCCATTTTAACCTCATTCACCCATTCATTCAATTATTCATCCTTGCATTCAATCTCATTCATCCATTTGAGCATCATAGCATCATTTAATCAAGCAATTATCAAGCATCTTTGAGCAACCATTGACCAACTTCAACAATAAGGGTTTGGTGAGTTCATGACACTTCCATGTTATTTTTCCATCATTCCTTTCTTATCTCATTTCATTTCATAGGGTTTGATTACCAAAGTGGCGTTTGACCAAGGCAAACCCCTACACTCTAACCCTTAACCATTTTCCACCTCTTTGCATGTGTCTTTGTAGATCTTGTAGGAAGATTTGTCTTAGAAATAGGTATTGAAAAGTGGTTAGAAAATCATCAAAGCTATTCAAGTAAAAAATATACCAAATTCAAGATTGGAGACATCATTCAAGCTATTTTTTGTAGATTCGGATCCATCAACCTAACAAGAAGACAAGTATAGATCTAGACCCACATAGTTGACCTCAGAATTTGTAGATTTATATAGGTAAACTAATTCACCATCTGTCATGAATCAATCCCACTACTAATCTGGAGAAAGTATTTTTTGAGGCTTTTAGTTCCCGACACCCCAAAACCTGTTTCAACAGAATTTACCAAAAGACTAATTCACCATCTGTGATGAATGAGTCCTAGTGATCATCAACAATAATTTCTGAAACATTTCAGAACTTTCCAACATCAACATACTACCTCCAGATGCACTCCATTCAGTCTCATTAAGTTCTATTCTCATTTGTTTTTGTTTCTAGTTTATTTCTACACATCACATTGTGTTTTCAAACACTCCATATTTCTTAGGATTTGCATAAATAATCTATCTATCTATATAGTTTATTACATTTAGATCATTGCATTTAGGCATATTTTCATTGTACTTGTATTATTTTGAGTGAACCACCTAGATTTTTGGGGTCTATCTCTCTCGTTTAGGTGGAAAACCTTAATTGAGCAAGAGAGTCATAGCACCTTACGCAAAAATTTATGGTTCATTTCTCATCTCTCATTTGTTCAAATCGATCCCAAAATGGATAATAACCTTTGGATTTGTCATTTGATACATAGTTGTGAGGTACATAACCCTCAAACTCATTACTCGAGGAAATTATAGTTACTTCTGCCACTAGAAGAACACTATTGTCTCTAAAAATAAATGTTGGACTAATGCTCCCTTCTGAGGGCATATCACTAAAAATTGATAAAGATTCATAATTATTTGGTGACACAGAAGGTAGGTAGTTGTAATTGGCTACCATCTTCGTCTTTCACTTCACATTGTTGATCCGAGAAAGTGTGTGACTAAAGGTTTCAATGTCGCTTAACTAGATGGAATTTTCATAGTTAGTACCCTCAATTGTTCTAGCAATGGCCTCTCTTTCTTTCTTGGCCTTTAGGTAATGCTCATTCCTTATTACCAACTTTCTAGTCGTTAACCTAAGATGCACTATCCTAGTACAAGAATTTCCAAACATTAGATAATGTTGAATGGAAATAATGATGAGCTCATAGGTTTGAGAGCTAAACCCGGTAGCTTCGATACCACATGTAACATGTTAACCATTCACTAAAGTAATTTTTCCTAAGTTTTCGCTTTGAAAGTAAATAAACTATGTAACTAACCATTGCAATAAAAAAAAAATCTTTAATTGAGAACAAATGAACATAGACGTCACAACACAATCAACATGGATTCCATTTGCAATATAACAAGTTCACAAATTACAATATTCCAAGAGTGCATTCAAGTACATACATAGCTCAACTAAGCTTCAAAGCAATAGATATAGATGGTCCCAGATCCACCTTTCAATTTTTGGTCTTCTTATTGCTTGTTAAGGAGGAGAAGCATCAATCAAGCACTTTTCAACCAACCACAGACTCATATGTGGTCCCTCACACATTTATCATTTGATATATGGCCCTACCCTTCAACGAAGAGATTGGTGGAGTAACCTTGTAATGACAACCAATTGAGCTTAGTGTTATTTCCTACATGACTAAAATTTGTAAACCCACAATCTAGGAATTGTAATACCCCTCATACTGTTTAGACTTATTAATTTCTGTGTTAACTTGATACGTTGATACTATGGTGATACTATTATGGTTTGATTTGGTTGGTTCATAGTTTGACGATGTTATTATCCCTTTAGTGGACATGATCACTTGATATGAAATTATTAGTATGATTTATGATACTTTGTGTGTTGTTTGGATTATTTGTTTATTTAAATGATTTGTCATTAATGTTTATATGTCAATATGATGATTCTATGGTGATGTTATTTAATTTAGTATTATTTTATAATGCAATTGTTTAATAATTAGTTATGATGCAGTAGTTAGGTATCATGTTATCTTATGATCAATTCGGTTAGAAATGTTAGCTCATTATTGATATTATAATTGTTAAAATAGAGTAGGTGAGAGGACAGTGTAGCATCACTTGTTCACGAGTGCCCTGCTACACTGCAATTCCTTCTCGTGATAGGATGTTTGATTATATATATATACATGTGCTACTTGACGTTTATTTGGATGCAGGATTACAGGAATAAGTCTCGATTCCACCTGCTTCGGCAGGACAGGGCGAGCAATAAATTAACCCAATGGGTAAAATGTTGAAAAAGGGAGTAGGTTTGGAAGTGTCCCCGTCCCAAGTCCATCATCTGTTGTGAGTCGTTGTGTTATGACTGAGGTTTTGTCCTTGTCTTTATGTAGTTTCACTGTTGAGTATTTATTTTATTCTTGGTTAGTGTTTAATTAATTAATCGTATTTCATAAAATAATTAATTAATGTTGCATTATTATTTGATTTAATTGAGAGTTAGAAAAATGTTAAGTTGAAATAGATTGTAAATTAAAAGTGATTTAACTAATTAAAAGTGCAAATAATTATAATTAAATTAATATTGTTGAGAGTAATTAAATATTATTTTTTATTAATATTAAATTAGAAAATCATGTGAAGATAATATCTAAATTAAATAAATTATTTTAATTAAAATTTTAGATATGTGTGAGCTTTTAAAAGCTGGAAAAGGACCAATAAGGAAAGAGGCTTTTTGGAAAAGAAAGCGGAAAAAGATTTATTGATTTTAATTAGTGATTTATTATTTTTAGGAGGGATTATTTTTCAGGGAAGTTTTGCTCTATGGTTTTTGGGATCTAGAAAAAAAAAAATAAAAAAATAAGAAAGATAGTTTTGAGTTTTTTGAGGTTTTTTCTGGGTAAAATTATTGTGGTATTCGAGAGGAAAGATTGTTCAGAAGAACGTTGAAGGCAGAGGATCGAGAAAAGAGAGCTGCAGGAGGAGATCAAGAGGAGGCTACAAAAGGAATTCTTCATCAAGGCGAAGGACTCCAGGTTTTCCTCCTGTTATTATTATTATTATTCTATTGTTTTTATAAACAAAATTTGGCTTATTGTGCTTTAAGAAATTCCTTTGAAAGAAATTCTATGATTTGGAAACTTGTCTGTATTTAAACCTTTGAGTTCTCTGTAGAAAAACTATAAGCAGAAACCCTTTAAAATTTACTCAATAAAATTTGGTTGTGAAGATTTTTGTTTTGAAATAAAAATCATTGTTATTATAGAGTTATGTTATTTGCTTGATTTATTTTATATCTGGTATGAAGATTTGATTGTTTGTATTATTTATTTTATAAGTTGAGAAAATACATATATATATACGCTTACTTATATAAAAATATGTTTTGATACAAATTAAACAAAACAAAAATATATGTGCTATATATTCTATATATCATTTATTTTTAAGAAAGATCTGCACTGGTGAATTTCTGGGAATAAAATATAATTGTTAAAGTATGTGTGTCTCAACCTCATACTTATACTACAGTACTGGATTAAAATATATCAAAACATAAATAAATAAATAAATAAAAATTATATAAAGTAATTTATTGGTAAAGCTTGTGAAACGATTTTATAAAATAAATTTCTGGTTTCGAAATTTCATGTTTTTATTTTGAAAACGAAATTTACATTAAATTAAATTAAATCGAAATAAAATTTAGATAAAAAAAAATACATATAAAAATTGTTTTGGGTGAGTGGACGGCCGCAGCCGTACCACCCACCAGGACTGCGCACAGTCCACGGACTGCGCACAGCAGTCCTGACTGCTGTACGCAGTCACAAGGACTGCGGCCTCCCTTTGGGAGGTGCGCAGCTCTGGGATGGGAATTTTTGTCCGTTTTTGTTATTTAATATTTTATTTAATATAAATGGATATGTGTGATCTCATTTCATTCGATTTATAGTTAATTTTATATTATTTAATATACGGGTAATATATATATATATATATTTATCTATATATTATATATTATTTTATGTATATGAAATATATATTTATATACATATTATGTATTATTATATATATATGTATGAATAAATTAAGTGTTAATTTTTATAATAAATGTTATTATTTTGTTTTAATATATATATATCTTATTTTTATATAAGTATATATATATGTGTGAAGGTGTATACACAGGTATATATAAATATGTATGTGTGTTGAATAGTTATTTTGCTGTTATGTTAGAAAGTAAGTTTGAAAATTTTAATATTTTGCAATATTATAGTTAATTAGGAAATTGGAAATAAATTTATTGTGTTGTGTTGAAATGAGTTTTCTCGTGTAATTGATTGAGTTATTGGGTGAAATTTATTATTCATTGTAATTTGTTTTTATGGATTTGATTAAACGTAATTGTGATTCTTGAAATTATTCGTTAATTCTATTGTGGAATTTTCTTCATAGTGCTTTTGTGTCGTATGGGAAAGCCTTAGGTTACTTTACCTTTCGTAAGAGTTTAAGTTTTTGTTAAAGGCTTCCAAACATGGAATGTTTTTCTATCATGTTTCTTTTATTTCTCCATGTCAGGCAAATGGGGTTATGGGTCTATGTAAGTCTTCCAGAGAAGTTCTCTAGAGTGGGATGTTTTGTGTAGAGGTTCAAATTGTGAATTCACCTTGGGAATGGTGTAGAGTTGTACTATGATGTTGTACTCGGTTTCCACGAATGGGGATTTGTGCCTCCTAGGAAATAGGAGTGGGTAATGAGATTTGTACCTCCTTTGGAAGGAGTGTGTATTCGTATTGGTTTCCTCTAGTGTTCTGAGTGAGTTTCCTTGTTTTGTTTCCTCCTTGGATTGGAGTGGTTATGTTGTCTAGTGGCCTATTGTGATATTGTATCTTGTGTGTTGTCGATAGGAGAGTGGTTCTTTGTGGGGGTCCGGCACACAAAGGGGTGCCAGGGTAACCTACCTAGAGTTTAATTAAGTGATAATCTAAAACAATTAATGGGGATTTTTCACACTAATCAAGATAAAGTATGTCTCTCTCGTGAAGCAAGTGAATGATAAGGCTCGAGATGAGATGGGACGCATAGTTTTGCGTGAGGGTCTAGCGGCCAGTAGAGGCAAGCCAGGGTAACCCAGGATGGGGGTCCAGTAGCCTAGGAAGGTTGAGCCAGGGTAACTCATGGAAATTTATGCATGACACTCTTCCTATGTCGACAGTTGATCAGTTATTGTGCGTTGTGCATGATCTTGGTTCTCTGGAAGCATTGTAACCTAGTGTTAAGTGACATTGTGTTTGTAGTTGTTAAGTGACTTTGTGATTGTAGTGGTTAAGTGAATTGTTGATTTCTCTCTGGTTATTGTTGGATGAAGTCTGTGTTATTATGTCTTGAGTCTCATTGGTGTCGTGATTATGACTTGTTGTTATGTTCTGAAGTGGATTGTTGTTGTGCCTTTGGATTTGTCATTGTTGAGTTTCTAAGTGGTCTTTGATGTTAAGTTGTCTATTTGGAGTTAGTCTTTGTTTCTATTAGACATGCTTGGTCGGGGACCCTTCCTTGTCTACTCTCAGCACGGGGGTGGTTGGGTGGAATGTGCTTCGCACCCCATTGGGTTTCCCTTTCTGTTGCAGATGTATTTTTATTGGAGGTTTTTGGAGGATGTTGGTGTTCCAGTAATTCTTTGTACCAGATGTATGTTATACTCCTGATATAATATATTCATTGATGTATTGTCTCCCACGTGTGTTGGGATGACCTTGTTGTAAATTGTATATGTGGTTATTGAGTTGTATTTTCAGTCAATTGTATTCTACTATAATTGGGATGTAATGCTTATTCAGGCCATGCATTTATTCAGGATCATTTGTTTTAGTTGGTTATGTTGAGTTGTATCTATCGAAATATGTAACACTTTATATCTTTATAATTCCATGTATTGTCATATGTGCATATGTTATGAATATGGTTATTAGTTAATAGTTATTTTAAATGATGAAATGGGAATGAATAGATTTATGTAATTGATTAATTATTGTTATCTTGTTATCATTGTTATGGGTTAGAATAGTAATGTCACTTCATGTACCCCATTGGAATTAGTTGTGCTATTTAATACATTGTTATGTTAAAATACTTAAGTATGTTTATTATATTCTTTTTAAAAAAAAAAATTGTTCCGTTGTTATTAGTTCCTTTGGGGTTCACACGACGGGGCGTGACAGGAATAGTATGCAAATAAATGGATCATGATGAATTGACTATGGAGCCAAAGGAAATCACACTACTTTATCCAAAGTGTTCTCACTCAGTGCTTTAATTGATAGTCATCCTACTCACATACACTACTCAAGCTCGATTTGAATTTAGGCCACTATAATATATGAATATGTATTTCCTCCTATGGGTAATCTTTAACCCTAGAAACATCCTATTCCCTTTCCCACAAACTCTATGATATTTGTAGACACAAAGCATATAAACAAGTTCCCTCCATTTAATGGACAATTAATCCCAATAGTAACCCACTAGCTGTCTAGTCTAATCAAATATCTTTAGCTATGAATAGCCCTTAAGCTATCCTTGTTTAATCATATCTAGGATTACAATACCTATGACAAAAAATTCCTCCTATTATGGAGTAATTATAAACACTTTCATATAAAATCATAAACACCTTCTTTTTGCTTTCCAAAGCAAATGTTATGTTTCCCTAGTGCAAGCAATCTTAAGTAATTCAAATAAAGCATTCAAAATTTAATATTTCATAAACAAAGAAAAATAAAGAAGAATGTATCCCCATGCTTGTGTTACGCTTTAATCAATTAATTGACTTGACGCTCAACCTTCTACAACACCTTCCTAGCTTCACTTTATCAACCCAAAGAAAGACCCTATCTCAAAATAATGCAACACTCTCTCAAAGTAGTTCTCAGCTCTCTCTTAATACCTCTCAACTTTCATAGAATAATGCAGCAAAGTAAATTTAAAGAATAATTTTGTAGAATGAGAAATGCATCCAAAATTAGAGCACTAACCTCTCTATTTATATAGAAAAAGGAGACATTGCATCGTACAAAAAAAGCATTCAAAATGACAGCTTAATCCATGCAAGTCAACTCACTTCACTTAGCTTAAAAGGTGGTAGAAAAATAATCACAAACTCAGCATAAGAAGGTACAACTTTGCCCATTTATTTGACAACAGCAAGAAACTTATTCAATTGTGCTTAGGTTAAAATGACGGCAGTCAATTATATCGAAGATGGACTTCTACAACAAATAGAACTTCATATTCTAGCACCAAGTATGCAACCATTCTCCCTATTGTTTTGGCATAGCTTTTCTCTTTGAAATAGTCTTCATTCTACAAGAAACACTCATTCTATGTTGACTTAGTCACAACTTTATTGATAAACATGGTAGAAATGAGTCACTTTTCAAAGATGGTGTATTTATTTGGTGCTTTGACCAATTCACATCTTACTATACATGCTTCATATTCTCATGCATTTCACTTTATTTTGTAGTTGGTATCTATTTCATCACTTTAGATAAGACCATTCAATGTTGAGTAATTTGTTGTTTAATAATTCCAAAATTCATTACCATAGTATCGACTATGGTTGACTACCTATATCGACCATATCGTTGCACAATACATACCATGTACAATCTAACCTTTATTCAATGCCAATATATGTTATATTCGGCCTTTAAATTCTTTGTATATGTTATCTACAATCAGCCTATGTTCATGTAAATAAATTAGCCTCCAAGCATTACATATGTTAATCAATCTCAAGCATATATTTATATATAAATATATACTCATATATGTACATATACATATATATGTATATCAATAATATCAGATATATATATGTATATGTATGTCAATATATAGATATATATGTCATGTCAATAAAGTACATGTATACATTCAATATACAAATGAATACAAACAAACTTTAACATTCTCATAGTAATAATAATTATACCAATTGTGTACATATATATATTTCTTTACGTACATGTATACATATGTGTACATATATTGATATATTAGTATGGGCATGTCCATTTTCCAAACATACGTGTGTATCTATACATGTATACATATGGATATATGTATATATATTATATATACAAATATATACACACATTTAATTGCACACCAAGCACATACACCATTACTATTATGTTGATAGGGAATAGAGGTGATGTATTTATACATATACACATTCATGTCCTACTATCCATTTGATAGCTCCATGCTCACAAGCAACTCATTCATAAGCATGCATAGGTATGTCTACTTATGTACTCTCATGTATGTGTTCCTTCATGAATTTGGACTATCATTGACATGCATATGTATACATATACATACATTCCACATGTGTTCAACTCATCAATCTGATACTTGATTAATATAATGGAAGAGACTCATAGAACAAGTGGATAAACATCACTGACGTACAAAATTTCAGTAGTAATCCAGGACATTTACTAATAAAACCGCATGCTTAAGAAAGCATTTATGCGTTCCCTTTGGCACGGTAATAGCCAGGCTCAAGCCGACCACTTTCGCGGTGGTAGTAGCAAACTGGATGGAGTTGCATTACTGGATTGCACGGCCGAGATCTTTACCTAAGAGTGATGCTCCCTCACACTTGGAGAGTTGAAAGTAACTTCATGCCATCAGCCAGCAACGCATTCCCCGCGGTGAGTCGGTTGTTCAACAAAATATGCATGAAGTTCATAATAAATCTCCATAGTGAGAATACATAATTCAATAACCATTCATTTCACATATATGCATTTCTTCACATATCATTAAATGAAATAGAATTCATTCATAAATCATTGAGAAAAAAGTGCAAGCACAATTTATTCAGAATTCAAATTACATTCACACTTACCCTACATAGTAATACTAAATAGTAAATACACAATTGGGTTGTAACACATATGCCTAATGTCTCATTTTTTCATGAAGTGTCCTAGGAGCATAATTCTAAAGCAAAACTTTGTGAGCATCTGAATATGGATTAAATAAGAATTTTCCCACTATTCTCTTGTAAATAGGTTTGTATATATTGCTCTAGATCTAAGCTTTTGTGAGCCTTGACAACTTTTTATGAAAGGCAGCTTTATCGATTTTAAGAGTGCTTTTTGAAGGCTTCAAATCCACTTTTTCTTCAACCTATAAAGCTACAATCACACATCTTGAAGAAGAGAAAAAAATTGTTTTGTTAGGGAATGGGGGGTTCCTTGGTCAAACCCAATTTTGGTAATCAAACCTTAATAAAAAATAAAGCATGAATGAAATGAAACATGAAACATAAGATGAAATAATAGAACCTTGTTTGAAATCTTGTAGATCTACAAAGAAGCATGAAGTGGCCTCAATGGATGTAGATCTCGATCATGATTCTTGATGAAGGATAATTCCCTTGAATACTTGAATTGATCTTGAATAATACATCACAATATTAACTCAAAACCACATGAATGATGCACAAATCCTTTGACATGATACTTGAATCTTGAATGCTACTCCAAATGCTTGATGATTTTCTCTTGAATTCCTTCTTGAATACTCTTGAATACACTACAATGCTCTTGTGAAACCTTAGGATTCTTGAATCAAAATTGCTAGGTGAAATAGCCTTGTATTTATACTTGTTTATGCCAAATTTATCAAAATTACAACACTACAAGCTAACATCAAATCTAGGACAATAAAATCCCACAAAGGATTTGATTCAAAATAGGTCCTGGTTAAAGTGAGACTCATATGCTAATTGTGGTGTATGAGTCCCAATAGCTACAACCCAAGACAAATATTTCTAGGAGTCTCTTGTTTAATGTGCAATTTGAAATCAGGTCCTAAGAACTAGGTGGTACTCGTACGCCAAGGTGGCGTATGAGTCCCAAATCACCAGATCTAGAAAACACAACCCAAAACATTAAATTATGATTGGTTATTTGATAATTGTAGGGATCATCCTAAGAAAAATACATTTAATGAGGCTTGTGGATGTAAAATAGGACCAATTAAGGTATAAATAAGCCCAATTAATTAATAAAGCCCTAGATTAATGGGAAAGTGTAAAGATACACTTTACAACATCCTAAATAAGGCATAATTAGGTCCATCTAGTTTAAAATGGCCCTAAACTTAATGTGAATGTGTAAAACACATTACAACACTAAATCAAGACAACATTAGGTTCAATTTAATATTAATTATTCTCAAATTAAGTGTGAAAAAGGGGTACTTTTCTTACTCTACATTTAGCCCCCACTTTAGTGAGAGGAGGAACTTTCTTCAAACTCACACTAAAGTCGACATTTAAGAGGGTTCCAAGTGTACCAATGTGAATATTATAGGATAACAAAGATAAAATAAGGTGGTTAAGCCCCTAGGATCTAAGATCCTACATCAAACCAACATAAGAACAAAGGGACACACATAAGGTCTATGATATGTATCATCAAGATATACAAGCATTCAATGTCAAAGACCTAAAGAAAGAAAAGAGAAGAAAAAAACAAATAAAAGGGTGGGATCAAGCCTCAACCATTTGTCCAACATGATGTGGATCATATCTAAGTTGTTTATCCAAAAATGTTTACAAGTGTAATGTGATGTCCACTATGCAAAAAATCACACTCACTAGGGCTAGTGGAACCTCAAGAAATCCACTAGGTGAGCCCCCAAAGAGGTTCAAGACACATATGCACACAATTGGTATGCACTCACGCACACAAGCAAGTGGCTATAGGAAATTCACACCTAAGTTCAACTCCCATACGCTAACCATACCAAAGCTATACCTCATGATAACTTTGATAAAGTGCCACACAACACAAACAACAAGATTCACAAGGCAAGAAAAACTTTGTATGCTTCATACCCATGAACAAAAAGGATGGCTCGATAGGAAAAAAAGGAAATTAATGATTGCTTACAAGGTGGCCCATATAATGTGAAAGTCATTATAAAGTCACAAAATAGTGTAAAATTACATTCAAAGGATTTTTTCTTAGTTCATGCTTAAGATGCTTAGCAAGGGAACATTGTGCCTAATGTCTCCAAGAGAGGACTGATCGAAGAATAGAAGATTTAGCTTAGGAGTGCAATGTATTACATCAAGAGCCACTAAAAGAGGAATATAATATGTTAGGAATGGAGTCCTTAAGGACATCACACGATTAATACAAAAGTGAAACATCAGCATAAAATAAGAATTTATGAAATGGGGCATGGGTTTAAGGAATGAAGTAAAATTAATGCCCGCTAAAGAATGCTAAACCATGTTGTGAGCACTTACTTTAAAGTAGAAAATGATAAATTCTAAAAATAAAGAGGACATGAGAGCTTATTTGGAAAGCCCTATGCAAAGCCATATGTTTCCAAATGAAGCTATGTTATGAAAATGGGTTTCCCCCAAAATGTAATGCTAAACATAGAAATAAGTATGTCACATATGAGCCAACTTAAGGAATGTCTTCCACATCCCATGCTTTCTCTTATATATACATGGAAGGAAATCAACTAGCCTAAAGAGACAATGGGAAGTGTCATACGAGGAAGGATACCTAACCCCTTTCCCCCAATTAGTGCAAGACAAGGGTGACCCAAGAATGGATGATGATATGCTGCTCCTTACAAAAAGGAAATTATTTGCAATGAATGTACAACATGCAATAGTGAGTATACTATGATCCTACAACTATTACATGGCAAGGAGCAACAACTATTTTTATTGATTATGATGCATAAAAAAAGTATCAACTTGATGCAAATATAATGAGATATCTATTAGTTTAGGATGCACCAAAGTTAAAATTGTCTTGGAAGAATCTTTCATAAGAGTTTTAACATTGAATGAAGGCTTGTTTATTTCTTTTTGGGGACAATAATCAAGACCATTAGTCATTTCTTATATTTTAGGCTCTATAGGGACATGGATACCTTGTTTTCTAGAACCATTTCCTTTTCCATGATACCCAAGTTGTTTCATAAGTTCATAACCTCTTCCATAAATCTTTTTCACTTCTTTCAAATTTGGTGGTTGTTCATAATCAACTTCATTAGAGTTTTTTTGTCTATGTTTTCTTTTCTTCTAAAGTGGTTGAAGTGGGTGCTTTTGAATTTTGTATTGAAATTACCACTTTTTATTTTCCCTTTTTAGATTCTTTTGTTATGATCTTGTATTCTCCCATGAATGTAGGTATGAAATAAAAGGTTTCCCAAGCATCTTCCAATAACTTTGTGACTTCTTCAATATGCTTTTTCTTTTCTTTTTCTTGTATGAGTTTTGCATGTATGGTTGGTTTCAAGGGATATCTAATGTGCATAACCTCAAAATACTTGTCCTTATTTTCATGATCTCTTAGTGAAGAGGAGTATAATTTCACTTCATCATCCTCATCTAAAGAAACCATATTACTATTGTTTGAAAGAAATGTGTCAATGTTGTCATTTTCTTGCACCGTGATACCTTCCCTAGTATGAGAGCTTTTAGAAGAGCTAAAAACTATATGTTCATGACATTCAAATATTTTTTCTTCTAAAATAATTTCATCACAAGTAAGGGAGTTATCAATGGTTGGATTTTATTGCTTATCAATTATGGCATTCTCTTGTTCAATAATTTGTTCCCTAAGATTCTCATGATTCTCATTGATTGGACCTTCTAATACCATAGTATCTTCTTCACCAATAGGAGATATGTTAGGAGAGGGATAAATTTGATTGTTGTCCATAATTTCATTCCTTTTTCTCTAAGGCCTCATTCTCTTGTGCCATAATATCTACCTTAGTAGGAGAGCTTTTAGGAAAGTGACAAACAAGAGGTTCATCACATTCCATGGTTAGATTTTGTAAAGTAGCTTCATCACAAATGAGGGAGGCATCAAGAGAAGAATAACTATGATTTTCATGCTTACCAATGATTGCAATTTTTTGTTCAAATAGGTCTTCCCAAATGGTAGGGGCATTAGGAAAGGGAGGAACAAGATTCTCATGAATCTCAATAAGGATATCTTCTAACACCAAAATATCTTCTTCATACCTAGAAGAGATATTAGGAGAAGGAAAAATTTATCTACAATTACATCCCCATGTCCTATAATGTCTTCCCAATTAGGATATAGCTATGATTGTCATAGCTCTCAATCATTGGATTTCTTAATATCAACATATCCTCCACACAACTATGTTTTTCATGATCATTCACAATTGTACACTCTTGCACTAAAACATTCTCACAATTAGGGGAGGTGTTGGGAGATGAATGGAGACTAGGTAAAGTAGTGACAATGACTCATCTTCTTGTGTCATAATATCTTCCTGTTAGTCCCAATTTTGGTACCTAAATTTTTTTGAACTTTCCCTTGCATTTAGCCTCATTGAAGTAGGATATTAGCATTGGGAATAATTATTGAATTCAACTTCATCCTTATGGAAGATAAATTGATATATGTTGTCATTTAGAAGAGAAATAATGTAATTATATGGCTTAATGGTAATGATAAGTGAAGCAATCTGAAGAAAGGCATGATCATGATGCCAGATAATAAATAATCTATTAAATTATTTGAGGAAAGTTTTGAATTTGTTACTTTGGCCAAATATATGATTGATAATATCACTGTTATACTCCTCCCTCGATT